>SJYV01005751.1:1484953-1514533 GCA_006410875.1 Neotragus pygmaeus | reverse complement strand
AATCTCACAGAAAGCTTAGTCTTTGGCTTCACTCACATCAGAGGCAGATCTCAAGTTCTACCACCTCTCTCCATAGACCTCCACAGTACTGAAGGAAGGGCACCAGCAGGGTGCAAAATGTTTGTCCCCCCCCCCTAGGGTCACTGCACCCCCAGATGCTGGAGTGGTTTGTACCTGTTGCCTGGCATAATTACACTCTCTGAAGTGTCCTGATTTGGATAACAATTGATATGGACACTGCATCCCACTCCATGACGTGGGTGACCACTACTGGACTGGAGTAAGGGATGCTGAGTCCTGGGCTTTAAGTTAGGGCCTCTGTTTGGGGTAACAGAGCCTACCAAGAAGCCTTCCTCCCTGGGCACCCGCCCACATCTGTCACTCACCTCCTACATGCTTCCCCATTAGCCCAAAGAACTGGCTCGCTTTCCCCTTCTTCATGTCCCGGAGCTGAAGCAGGATGCTGGGGATGACATCTTCCTGAAGAAGCAGAGAGTTCCTTAGAGTTGAGGGGAGGCTGACAACAAGACAGTCTGAACAATAACAATCTCAACCCATGCTCTGTGCTGGCACTGATCTCACATTTTATACAATACTGCAAATAATAATAGTCTGAACAATAACAATCTCAATAACCCGTGCTCTGTGCTGGCATTGATCTCCTCACACTTTATACAATACTGCAAATAAACAGCAGTAATAAATGGCTAAAGTGATCCTAAGCACTTTCATATATTAACTCAATCCTTACCAAAACCACATAAAGAAAGTACTATTTGGGTCTCCACTTTACAGATGGAAACTAAGGCTCAGAGTGATTACCAGTCAGGATGTGAGACGAAGCCAGACTCGAACCCAGGTCATCTAACTCAAAGGCTCAGACACTCCAGGCATAATCTCATTTATGCTTCACAACCACCATGTGAAATATCCATCTACAGATGGGGACACAGGTTTGTGGCGATTAGGTGACTTGTCCAAGGTCATACAGGAAGTGGTAGAGTCAGAATCCAAACTCAGTCTGACTCTAGACTGCTGCCCTTCTGTCTTCCTCTGGCACTCCCCTCATTGTCCTGGGTTTAACCTGGGCCTCTCAGAGCATGTGGCCTGGGGCGGAGGCCACTCTCTCAGGCAAAGACATCTTCATCCTTGAGCTGGTGGGGTAAAAGTTCTGGACCAAGGACTATAGATTTCAGTTCTCATTTCTCCTCTAACCTTTGTGACCTTGGCCAAAGGCCCCTTCTTCCCTGGCTTTTACTGGAGCCTCTGATGAAGGGCCTGCGTGGCTCTGCTGAGACTGAGAGATGCTTGCTAGTGGAGAAAGTGATCGTGGGTGACAGTCATTAGACCATCTTCATGCCTTTGTATCCCCAATACCTGGCATAGTGCCTGGTACACACAGGAGCTCAGCATGTATGGGATGCAGGATGGTGAATGAAAGGCTCTTTCTCTGATAGTCTGGGAATAGGGAAGATGGGGTTTCCTTTTCCAGGAAGGGTGAGACAGATGACCAGAGCCCTAGAGTGGCACAAGCTGCCTGCCTGGAGGCTGGCAGTTTCCCCAGGGGCCGCCCTGAAGCTTCAGGGACAAGCAGGGACCTGGCTGGGGTGAAGTGGAAACCCCCTCGGCTCTCCCAGCTTATCCCAACTTTGGGGATCAGGAGTGGATTGTTTTCTAAGCCTTGGACTAATTCAGTCATTTCCAGTCTGTCTCTTCTCCAGGACATCAATGGCTGGGGCAGCTGTCTCAGGCTGGAGTCATCTAGCCTGGCCAGGAACCGGAAAAGTGTCTGGAGATTTGGACCCATTTCTGAAAAGCTTATGAAAAGCACTGTGCCTTGGTAAAAGGCAGTCTTCAAATGCAAGCTGGACAGAATGTTTTTTTATTTTTTCTCCCACCCATCAGGTTTCTGGGGCCCATTGGGAGGCATCTTTTACTCGGGAAGGACTCCTGCCCTGACCAGAAGCCCTTCTTACCCCTTTAACTCAGATCCCCAGCTCCAGGGCTAACCAGGAGTCCTGAGAACAAAGGAGAAAATCAGATCATCCCTAACAGAGGCATCATTCCTCAGTCAGATGAGGTGGTTCCTATATGCCAAATTCTGTGTCTTGGGAAGTAGAGGGATGTCAAATGAGAGTGAGCCAAGAAGAAGCATCAGATGCAGCTGCAGCGTGGAAAGCCCCACGAGGCACTGGTTGAAACAGATGATGTTTCCCACATAACTGTGTAGAGTGGTCCCTATTACACAGCTTCCCAGAGCCTGGGCCATGTCCCTTGATGGGCACAGACTCCATGTCAGAGCTGGAAAAAAAAACCCTGGGGGGGGCCATCTTTCCCCCCACTCTCCCATTTTACAAGTGAGGAAACTGATGTCCCCAGGTCACACAGAGTCAGTGGAGAAGCTGAGACTTGAACCTTCATGTCCTCAGCCTGCTGTCTTCTCAAAGGCACACGCTTCCACATTCAGACAAACCAGGAAGTCCACCAGAAAAAGCCACCAGGCTTAGCTGTTACTTGATGGCTTGTCCTGCAGCCCCAGTGTCCTCACCGTCCCCGGACTAGGGGGAGCAGGCCCAGCCCTGTCCCGTCTGCCCTCCCGGAGGCTTTCCCTGAGCACTTTGCCTGTGTGTCTAGTCCACTGGCCTCGTTCCCCTGTCTGATGGGAACCTCCGAGGCCAGGATCTCTGTCTCCTGACAGACGCTGTGTCTCTAGCTGTGAGATTTCTTCCCAGTGACGGCACTCAGGTCAGCTTAGCAGGAGAGGCTGGCAATCAAACCATTACTTGTCAGGGAATACGTTTCTACCCGTGAGACAAAACAGTGATCCCACTCCAAGCTGACCCCCTTGAAAGGATGTGCTGGACAATGTCCTCCAAGGCACAGATACTCAGAATAAGACATTGGGCAAGGTGTACAGTTGTGCTTTTGATGCTGTGTAATATTGGACGAACTGCTTGACCTTTCTATGCTTCCGTTTCCCTATCTGTGATATGGGGATAGAAATGGTGCCTTTCCCACAAGGTGGATATGAGGATTAAATGGGTTAATATTTATGAGGCATTTAGGACAGTGTCAGGAACATGTGTATGTTAAATAAGTTTGTTAAATGAAGCATGAACACACATACTGTTAATTCCATATATCACTAGGCCATTCAGGTATGAGATAAATCAAATCCCTTATAATTATACAGGTGAAGTGACAAATAGATTCAAGGGATTAGATCTGATAGAGTGCCTGAAGAACTATGAACGGAGGTTCACGTTGTATAGGAGGTGGTGATCAAAACCATCCCAAGAAAAAGAAATGCAAAAAAAAAGAGGCAAAACAGTTGTCTGAGGAGACCTTACAAACAACTGAGAAAAGAAGAGAAGCAAAGGGCAAAGGAGAAAAGGAAAGATATATCCATCTGAATGCAGAGACGAGAGAATAGCAAGGAGAGATAAGAAAGCCTTTGTAAGTAATCAATGCAAATAGACGAAAATAACAGAATGGGAAAGACTAGAAATCTCTTCAAGAAAATTAGAGATACCAAGGGAACATTTCACACAAAATGGGCAAAATAAAGGACAGAAATGGTATGGACCTAACAGAAGAAGATATTAGGAAGAGGTGGTAAGAATAAACAAAAGAACTATACAAAAGAAATCTTAATGACCTGGTAACCATGATGGTGTGATCACTCACCTAGAGACAGACATCCTGCAATGCAAAGTCAAGTGGGTCTTAGGAAGCATCACTATGAACAAAGCTAGTGGAGGTGATGGAATTCCAGCTGAGCTATTTCAAATCCTAAAAGATGATGCTGTGAAAGTGCTGACCTCAATATGCCAGAAAACTTGGAAAAACTCAGCAGTCGCCATAGGACTAGAAAAAGTTTTCGTTCTAATCCCAAGAAAGGCAGTTCCAAAGAATGTTCAAATTACCGCACAATTACATTCATTTCACATGCTAGCAAAGTAATGCTCAAAATTCTCCAAGTTAGGCTTCAACAGTATGTGAACTGAGAACTTTCAGATGTTTAAGCTGGATTTAGAAAAGGCAGAGGAACCAGAGATCAAATTGCTAACCTCCACTGGATCATAGAAAAAGCAAGAGGATTCCAGAAAAGCATCTACTTCTGCTTTATTGACTACGCTAAAACCTTTGACTGTGTGGATCACAACAAACTGGAAAACTCTTAAAAAGATGGGACTATCAGACCACCTGACCTGCCTCTTGAGAAATCTGTATGCAGGTCAAGAAGCAACAGTTAGAACTGGACATGGAACAATAGACTGGTTCCAAATTGCAAAAGGAGTACGTCAAGGCTGCATATTGTCACCCTGCTTACTTAAGTTATATGCAGAGTACATCATGGGAAATGCCAGACTGGATGAAGCACAGTTGGAATCACGATTGCAGGGAGAAATATCAATAACCTCAGGTATGCAGATACCACCACCCTTATGGCAGAAAGCAAAGAGGCACTGAAGAGCCTCTTGATGAAAGTGAAAGAGGAGAATGAAAAAGCTGGCTTAAAACTCTACATTCAGAAAACAAAGATCATGGCATCGGGTCCCATCACTTCATGGCAAATAGATAGGGAAACACTGGAAACAGTGACAGACTTTATTTTCTTGGGCTCCAAAATCACTGCAGATGGTGACCGCAGCCATGAAATTAAAAGATGCTTGCTCCTTGGAAGAAAAGCTATGACAAACTCAGCATATTAAAAAGCAGAGACATTATTTTGCTGACAAAGTTCTGTCTAGTCAAAGCTATGGTTTTTCCAGTAGTCATGTATGGATGTGAGAGTTGGACTATAAAGAAGGCTGAGCTCCAAAGAACTGATCCTTTTGAACTGTTGGAGAAGACTCTTGAGAATCCCTTGGACAGCAAGGAGACCAAAGCAATCAATCCTAAAGGAAATCAGTCCTGAATATTCATGGGAAGGACTGATGCTGACCTGATGTGAAGAACTGACTCACTGGAAAAGACCCTGATGCTGGGAAAGATAGAAAGCAGGAGGAGAAGGGGAAGACAGAGGATGAGATGGTTGGATGGCATCACCGACTTGATGGACATGAATTTGAGCAAGCTCTGGGAGATGGTGAAGGACAGAGAAACCTGACATGCTGCAGTCCCTGGGGTCGTAAAGAGTTGGACAGGACTGAGCGACTGAACAACAACAAAATATGCTTGCATTTCTTTGGAGATCTATCAGGCCGGGGCAACAGCCTTGAACGTGCCCAGAGTGGGGAGGCAGACACCCTACCGTGCAGTGTGCAACCTGCTCTCTCGCTATCATGCCCTGCTCTCCCCAAAGGTACCTACCTCCAGGGTCACAGCCACCCAGGAGCCTACTTCAGCATCGACTGCCCGTTCCTTGTCACCTGCCACAGTGCATGCAAACAGCCCCAGGAGGAGAAGCAAGGTGACGCAGAGCAGCATCTTGGGACCCTAGGGGACCCCTCTCAGCACAAAGACTGCCTCAAGCAGGCTTGGTCCTCTCTCCGGCTCCTCTTAGCAGGTGGGGGAAGCTCCGCCTGTTCCGTCCTTCCAGCTACTCGGCCTCTTTCTTCAGCTTATCTGATGCCGCAGGCCATTTCCTGTAACTCCCCACCCCACTTGCTGGAAAAGCCAGTGATATCATGAGCTGCCCAGAGAAGGGACCAGGCCTCCTCCACTGCTGCCCCCAGCAGCTGAGCTTTGTTGCAACACCACCTTACCTCTGGCCGCGTTCCCCCAGGAGGCAGGTGCACAATGGGGCAGTGTGTAGGGCCTAGTGCTTTTGGCTTCCTGACTAGAAGCCCCGAGGGGGCCTTGGCATCTTGGAAATGGAGAGGGGGAACTGCCTGGTTTCTTCCTTCCCCTGTAGGAGAGGCCTCTCCCCAGAACTTAGTGTTCTACCACTAGACTCCCTTTCCTGTCACTGCACCCCTTCCTTGGCATTCCCCGCCATGTCTTGCCCTAAGAGATCAGTTTAGTTCAGTTGATCAGTCCTAGATGGAATCTGAGACTCCATGACTGCAGCACACTAGGCTTCCCTGTCCATCACTAACTCCCAGAGCTTGCTCAAATTCATGTCCATCAAGTCAGTGATGCCATTCAACCATCTCACCCTCTGTTGTCCCCTTCTCCTCCTGCCTTCAATCTTTCCCAGCATCAGGGTCTTTTCCATTCAGTCAGTTCTTCACATCAGGTGGTCAAAGTATTGGAGCTTCAGCTTCAGCATCAGTCCTTTCAATGAATATTCAGGACTGATTTCCTTTAGGATTGACTGATTTGGTCTCCTCGCTGTCCAAGGGACTGTTAAGAGTCTTCTCCAATACCACAGTTCAAAAGGATCGATTCTTCGGCACTTAGCTTTCTTTATAGTCCAACTCTCACATCCATATATGATTACTGATAAAACCATAGCTTTGACTAGACAGAACTTTGTCAGCAAAATAATGCCTCTGCTTTTTAATATGCTGGCTAAGTTTGTCATAGCTTTTCTTCCAAGGAGCAAGGATCTTTTAATTTCATGGCTGCGGTCACCATCTGCAGTGATTTTGGAGCCCAAGAAAATAAAGTCTGTCACTGTTTCCAGTGTTTCCTTGAAGTGATGGGACCCGATGCCATGATCTTTGTTTTCTGAATGTAGAGTTTTAAGCCAGCTTTTTCATTCTCCTCTTTCACTTTCATCAAGAGGCTCTTCAGTGCCTCTTTGCTTTCTGCTATAAGGGTGGTGGTATCTGCATACCTGAGGTTATTGATATTTCTCCCTGCAGTCTTGATTCCAGCTTATGCTTCATCCAGTCCAGCATTTTGCATGATGTACTCTGCATATAAGTCTTGCTCTAAGAGATAAGGCAAGACTTAAAAATATTATGAGGAATCGGGATTTGCCAGAAAAATGGCCTCCTGCTCAAATGTCATCGCCTCTAAAACATCTTCCCACTGCTGTCAAAGTGGTCTTTTCAAAGCCCTAACCTGCTCCGTCTCTCCCTATTTACAACCTTCCAGTGTCTCCCCATTGTCCATGGTGTAAAGCTCAAGCTCCCTAGCATGGAATTCAGGGCCCTTCTCCACTTAGTCCAACAGATATAGAACAAGGGCCCTGTGGTCGGAGAGCTGTGAATTCCATCCCCAGGGCCCTCACTAAATAGCTGTGTGACCTTAGGCATGTTACTTGGAATCCTCATCAGTAAAATGAGATCATTAATAGCACGTATTTCCAAAGTTGTTTGAGGATCAAATTAGATAATGCATGTGGAGCACTTAGCATGGTGCAGGATGGTAAATATTTAATACCTATTAACTATTATGGACGCTGGGTGAGGCACTGGGCGACAGAAGATGAATAAGGCACCATCCCTGCCCAACAGCATCTCACAGCCTCTAGGAAAGGAGAACTCTGGTTGGCAGATAAGCTGCATTCAGTTTGCCTGTGCCAGCAAGAGCCTGGAGGGGGGGAGGGGCGGGGGAGAAGGCTGTGCTCCATGCCCTCAGTCTGCCCATTTCCTGCCCGCAGACAGCTTCCCCACCTGCTTCCATACAGGATGAGATTCCCCGCTCCTACATGCTGTCCTTAGCTGTTTCTCTGCCTGGACTTCCTTTTCCACGTGGTAAACTCCCACTTGTTAAAGGTCTGCTTAATGGTCACCCCCAGTAGAGTTTTTCTCTTTCCTGACTCCAGCAAGAATTAACTGGCCCCTTCCCCAGGCTTTCCCTATGTCTCGCACTCATATCTCTCGCAGCTCTGCACAGGACGTGGTCAGAGGCTGTGCAGATTGTGTCCTGCGCTGAGGAGGCTGCTGACTGGGGGAGTGCAGGCAGAACCTGGCCCTCGCTCTCTCATTGCGCAGTACAGCCTGGCATGAAGCTTCACCTCCTGCCCGAAGGTGTCTGGCTCCATTTCTCCCACAGGGCCAGCTGGGCTGAGGACAGCCCTGCCACGCTGTTCTATTATGCCACGAGCGCTCTGGGAGTGGGGCTGTGATACATGTGTGCTTGGCACACAGTGGGTCCTTAAGAAACATGCAGTCACTCCACGTCCAGGCCAGTGAAGGCAGAGATGTTATAAGGGCAAGTGTGGAGGTTTGGGCAAGGATACGCTAGTTTCACTCCTTTTCAGGAATCTCCTTGGTGAATCCCAACCTGATGGTTTAGGGACTTCCTTGGTGGTCCATTGGTTGAGAAGCCTACTTCCAATGCAGGAGAAACAGGTTTGATCCCTCGTCAAGCAACTAAGATCCCACATGCTTTGGGGCAACTAAGCCCATACCACGACTACTGAATCTGCTCTCTAGAGCCCATGCTCCGCAACAAGATAAGTCTGAGTGCCACAACTAGAGAAGCCAGCATATAGCAACAGAGTCCAGGCACCAAAATGAAGACGCAGAGCAGCTAAAATGAAAACAACGCCCCCCCCCCTAAAAAAAACTCTGAAGCCTTCAGAATCCCTGCATTTGCTAAAATGCAGGTTCCCCAGCTCAGCCCCTCCTGACCTAGTCAACCCTAGTTTGTGGGTCTGAATCTACACAACCCCCAGCTAACTTTCCCACAGGCAGGGCATTTAATAACTTACAATCCACTTTGGTTCTCCACTTTTGTTAACAAGTTTTTCCTTACAGAGATGAACGGCCCCTCCACTTTACAGACATGGAAACCGACACTGGATTTCACACGCCAGCAGGTTGGGCTTGGTCTAGGTCACAGTGAGAATTACTGGTTGACTAGCATCCTAGGTCCCTGGGTAGCTGCTTCCCACTTTCCCACAAGAGCAAGCAGTCCATGGCTGGAGGCAGAGCAACAACATTCACCTCTAGATGGGGGAGATGGCTTCCCATTCTGCAGGTTGAAACCCAGTGACCTTAGGACCCAAGGACCCTCTCTGAGCTTCAGTTTCTCCATCTGCAGATTGGAGCCAACCCTCATCTGGTGGTGGTGAAGGCTTTATGAATGCCCACCCTTAAAGAGCTCAGCACGGTGACTGGCGCATAGCATATGTTCAATTAGTCTAACAAGTTTTGTGATTATTCTACCTCCGGAACCCTGGACCTTAGCGCTGGTCTCCTGGTTCCAGTTTGACAGGGTGTGGTGGGGGCACAGCAGGGAGGGGACAGGGGTCACGGGGCAGAGGAGAGGGCGGCAGGAAGAAGGGAGAGAAAATCCCGAAGGTCCGGAAGGCTGGGAGGGAGGCCGGCACCGCTGGAAACCGCGGCTATTTGCAGCTTTGCCCTCGGGCTGCGGTCAGGCTGGCGCTCCGGGCCCGGCTGCCGAGCCCGCCGCCCCGCCCGGTGCCCTCGGCCACACGGGCACTTCCCTGCCCTGCGGGTTCTTCCTCGCCCGATCCTCGCGGCCCGGCGCGGGGTTGGGGAGCCGCTGCTGAGCCGGGCCGAGGCCTCTGGAGCTGGCCGAGCGCGGGGCTGGGGCGGGNGACGTTTCCTGAGCGCCGACTGCGTCCAAAGGAGGTGCAAAGACTGGCCCCGCTTTATCGGCCGGCTCGGGGAGGCTGGGTGCCCCGGGGGAGGCCGTCCAGCTGTGAAGCCGCGGAGCCCGGAGCCAGATCGGCCTCTTTCCCTGCGGCTGAGAACGCAAACGCAAGCCCGGGCAGGGGCGGGGCGGGCCGGAGCGGGAAGCGGGCCGGGGCGCTGGCTCTCTGGGTTCCCGAGCCCAGAGGACGCCAGGGACCCTGCTTCAGTCTTTCCCGCGCCCTTCCAGCGCCCCCATGTGGAGGCTCCTTCTGAAGCCCAATCCACTCGCCCACCCCACCTCCGCGCGCGCGTTTCTAGAACTTGGCGTTGGCGGATCCGGAAGGGGCCAGAGCTGGGTCCTAGTCCCACGGCCTGTCCCTTGTATAGAAAGACGCGAGGAGAAAGGGAGGCTAGGCCAGAGGAGGCGAGCCTCCTTAGGATCCGCAGCGCAGTAGTTCCAATGGAGGGAGCAGGGTGGTTCCTGGTACAAGTAGCCCAGAGTGTGGAACTGGGGTAATAATCTTTGCACCCTGTGCTTGGACCCTTTCAGCGGCAATGGCTTAGGTTCACTGCGAATCTTTGAGATAACATTAATGCATTCATTCATGGATTCTGGATTTGATGAGACCTTACAACGTGGGAGTTGCCCCACAACACAGCTGAAAAAACAGCAAGCATTGTAACATTTTTAACAGTGTGGAAAGTGCCATGGCAGTGGTCTCTTGGGGAAAGAAGAAGAATCCTGGGCCCTCTTTACCCATATTTACAGTGTGGTTACAGTATGGGTACACTTCAGAATCCACCTCCCAATGCAGGAGATGCAGGAGATGAGGTTCCATCCCTGGGTCGGGAAGGTCCCCCGGAGTAGGAAATGGCAACCCATTCCAGTATTCTTCCCTGGAAAATTCTGTGGATGGAAGAGCCTGGCAGGCTACAGTCCGTGAGGCCGAGAGAGTTGGACACGGCTGAGCGACTGACCACGTGCATGCACACTTCAGACACTTGACCTAGACAGAAGAACACTTTGGGTTCAGAAAAGAGGGTCTCTACACTTGGATTATAGATGGAGCAAATGAAGCCATAACCCTCTGTGCCCACAAGTTGTGTAGGCATGGCAGACAATTTGGCCCAAGCCTGCCTTGCCTTCAGCGTTTGTAGCCTGTCAATAATATCCCAAGGATTTCTGAGAAGGCCTGAAGGTATAGGTGGCCCAGTACCAGAAATTCTTGAGTCCTGAGAATGATTGAAAACAGTCCCTGTTCTTGCCCTTTTCATCAGACCCCTCGCCCACCACCAAAGGTGCTTCTTGGCCCAGGCCTATGGCCCTGGGACTTCTCACTCCATCTCCCTTCCTTCTCCATCACTTTTCTCCTCAGGTCCCTGGCCCCCACCTACCCACATCTTTTTTGCAGTTAGATTCTATGAGGAAAGACAAATGTGCACAGTGGCTGGCGGGGGGTGCAGTGTTTATCCACAAGAAAGACAGAAGTCAAGAGAAGCAAATTAATTAAAGAAAAAACACTTTTATTAGGGAAAAAAAAAAAGAGTAGAAGCAAAGTGTAGTGTCTAAGAAGGTGACTCCAGGTTTGAATTCTGACCCCATCACTTAACAGTGTGTAAACTCAGACACCTAACCTTTCTGACCTTCACCATAAAATAGGAATAATACTATACTTACTTCAAAATGTTGTTGAGATGTTTGAATGAGATAGTGCATAAAAGAACTTCATGCAGCATCAGGCACATTGTCAGCCTTAGTAAATGGTAGCTATTATGATTGCCATTAATACTATAGTTAAACAATAGCACTCATCCCTATTTTACAGGAAAGCCAGATTAAAGAAAGTCATTTTTGGCATTCCCTGATATTTTGTCAGGTCAAGAGTTTCCTAAGGACAGGAACTGGGTTTCTCTCAGACTAGGAACTCCCTGTGGACAGGTCTCTCCAACAAGGTTCAGTGTGCCCGGCCTTAAAGTCAGGGTTCAGAAGCTTCAGGCCTGGATGCTGAGGGAGGTGTGTCGATCCCCCACATTAGGGAATGTGGGTTCTGCGCAGCCCTTGCCTCATAAGTGGTGGTGAAGTCTCGCCTGTGTGTTTGCATCTCTGGGAGCCTCTGTGCAATAAAGGCCACCAGAGTCTGACCCCATTAGTGGGAGAGGCAAAGCTCATGAATCCAACTGGCATTTTCTTCCTGGATCTTAGCGAGTGTGGCGGAGAAGTGAACTGCTAAGTGAAAATATAATTATAATGCACCATCATTGTCTACCAAGTGGAACCTCCAGACCCCACTGTCTGCGGAACAGTTTGTTTCTCAAGTCAGGGAGGACACTGGAGCCAGCCTCTCAGAAGTGGAAGTGGCACCCATGAGTGGGCTAACTTGGCTAGTGAGGGTGGGGCATGAGACTCAGGATTGACCCCTGTCCTGCTCTCTCTGACTAAGGTCTGGAACACGTGGGCTCTCAGAGGAATGCTGGTTCAGTTAGACCCTGTACAGGCTGCCTGGGGACGGGGGAACTGAGAGATGAGGCCCTGAATGCCAGATTGGGGAGTGTGGCTTTTATCCAGCAGACACTGGAGTCACTGAAGATTTTAGAACAAAGGAGTTATATGGGGTTGTGTTTTTTTCCTTTCATGGGTTCCCAAATCCTCCTCACCTCAAACATGCATACGTTAATGCCTAGAAAAAGGGCTGGCAGAATACACATAGGTGGTCATGGTGGTAAATTTTGAGATGAAGTAGGTAAAGGGAGGTTTCCATTATTTATTCAGTACCCTATATGATTTGAATATTTTACAGTGAGAATATGTGCACTTATTCCCTTTACAATTTAAAACAAGGTGAGAAATAATCTAAATGTCCATTATCAGGAAAATAGTCCATTGTGGCAGTAGAATACTACACAGCAGCAAAAGTGAACAAATTAGAGTGTGCATATCAAAGTGGATAAAACTCATAAAGTCTTGGGCTAAAAAAAACAAGTTGTATCAGGATATATAGACTATGGGTCCATCTGCACATAATTTAAAAGCATGAAAAACACATATCCATATTATAAATGGACATCCACATGTAGTGAACATATACATGGGGAGGAGGAGGAGGGAACACAAGTGGCTTCAATCTTCTTTGTCATGATTCCTCTCTTAAACTAGGTAGTGAGGGAATTCCCTGGCGGTCCAGTGGTTAGGACTCCATGCTCTTGCTGCCAAGGGCCTGGGTTTAGTCCCTGGTGAGGAAGCTAGGATCCCACAGCCATGTGACCAAAAAACAAAGCAGTCCCCCAAAACCAACCTACGTAGTGAGCACTGAAGTTTGCTGTAATATTATCTATACATTTTTATTTTTATATGCCTGATATAATTGAAGCATTTTGAAAAAAAGAGGGATTATAAGAAAAAAGGGGAAAACAAAGTTGAAAAAAGGAAAGGTTAACAGTATGAGAAGTGGAGGAAGTTTTTTTTTTTTCTTTTGAACTTTTTATTTTGTGTTGGGGTGTAGCCAGTTAATAATGTTGTGATAGTTTCGGGTGAGCAGTGAAGGGACTCAGCCATACATATACATGGATCCATTCTCCCCCAAACGCCCTTCCCGTCCAGGCTGAAAATGTGCAGAAAGATAGAGAGTTGGGGGCAGAAATGGGGCCGACCCGGGGTAGGCAAGCTCCCACCGGTGTTTTGAGCCCACAGGCACAGGGTCTGCTCTCAGTTTCCTGTTAAGAGTCGTGACAAGAGGGTCCTGAAGGCCCCTCGCCAGCCAGTGGTCCACCTGGGGCCTTCCTGTGGCCTGGATGCTGCTGCCCTGGGACCTGTGAGGGGTGCTGACAGTCTTTGCTGTTGCTGCTGCTGCTACAGTGAAGCTGTCCTTGTTTCTCACCAAAGAGTAAATGGAGTCATCACCCTGGGAGGGATTCATCTGAGGACCCAAGGGGTGACAGTGGCTGGACCAGTCAGTGCTGTTGGAGCTGTAGTTCGGCCCTGAGGCAGGGGGATGACCATGCTGACTTTGGCAGGAGTCAGTCTCTGGCACCCAGGGGGCCGGGTGGGCGAGGATAGTGTTGAGGCTTGAAGGCCTGGGGAGGCAAAAGCCAAACCCTGGTGCCTAGGCATGGAGAGTGGGCGATGCCCAGGCTTGGCAGACAGCAGGCTGAAAGATGCTGTGCCAAGATGGGGAGAGGGGCTGCCAGGGTTGGAGATCAGAGGAGCGGATGGGGGAGGGCCAGGACACTGTCAGGGCTTGAAGCAGGAGGCCGCCGGGGCAGGGTGGCGGTGGGTGGAGTGTGAGGATCAGTGAAGCCAGAGGGTGGCCAGGAGGAAGTGGGCAGTGCCAAAGGAGCAATGGGAAAGAGTCAGTGCCAGCTTGGGGCTGGGGGGCAGGGAACTTTCACACTATTCTTTCCTCAGTTCTCATTGGGTTTTGTAAGAAAAAGAGGTGCCTCTGTTATAAAACCCTGGAGATCAGGGTTCAGAGAGACCTCTGGGGTCATCTTTTCCAAGTGCTTCTTTGTACTGGTGGGGCCACTAATACCCGCGATGAGGGACTGGCCTTTCTGAGGCCCCTGGTGAGTCTAGTGACATGATCTGCATGGAACCTGGCTTTGTGTACTTGTCTGTGCCACACCAGTGGAGGGTAGCGTGGAGAGCTGGCAGGTGAGGGGCACCAAGAATAAAGGACTCTGGTCTTGACAAGGGGGCTAGTGGTCCTTGGGGAGGTGAGGTCAATCCCAGCAGCAGTGGAAGACCACTTGTGCCCCTGGGGAAATGTTTTGGGTCAATAGTGGAGAGCACCTCCTGTGAGGTGGGACCTTTGGGAGGGCTCTCATGGAAATTGTAGTTTTGGTGGAACTCCAAAAAATAGAAAGGTGTTAAAAATCATTAGGAATTTATTTTCAATAGAAATAAAATACCCACAGTACTGGAAAGGATTTTACAAGGCAAAAATACATCATGAAGTTGGGTACCTGGAACTGACCTTGATTACTCTGCTGTCAAGGGGGATCAGTCTGTGGTCTTCCTGTTGGCAGATAATCCTAAAGCCTGCAGGTCTGTAGGGGAGCCAGAGCTGAGGACTTCCTCTCAGCTTCCATCAGCTGCAGCCCCCCAAAGACATACTGCAGGCCAAGGCAGGTGTCAGTTGGGAACTGTCCCTGGATGACCTTGATCCCTCTTCTCATTTCAGAGTATGACAGACAGACTCAGGAAGAAGTATCATAATCTCCAGCACAACTCTTTTTGCATGAATCCATTTATTTCTGAGATGTGTTTGGGGCCTTGCACATGACTGAAGGAGTGCTTGGCGTTCTGGGAGGGCATTGGTCTGAACCAGGATGTCCCAGAGGGAGGTGCTGCTCCTGGATAGGTGTTCAGGGGACCAGGCCTGGCTGGGCATAGATCGAGGGGGTCATCTGCCCTGTTGTCCTCTGGTCAGGGGAGGGGCTGGTTGGGGCCTGGGCCTGGAAATCCCCCTCCTCACCCCATCCTGATTGCTTTGGAAGGGCGGCCCACCATCAGCAAAAGGGCGGGGTTGCCAGCAGCTCCTGGGGGCTGCAGGATGGGACCCATTTAGCCTCTGCAGTCATCTGACCCCCATGACTCAGGCCTGGCCCTGCCCATGGAGGGCAATGGGCCAGTCTGAGCTCATCACCACTGCCCAGAGCAGAAGTGGTAAACAAGTTTGCCCTCTGCCTCCCGCCCCTGAGAGGAAGCAGGGAAGAGGGTGAGGTGGGGGCCTCCAAGCACTCCACCCAACCCAAGCCATCTGCGTAACACAGGTGCGTGTCACGGGCGTCCACGGGGCCTGTAGGGTGTGTGCTGGGCTCTTACATGTGGGCGACATGTACAGAAGCGTGTTTACCTTCACACACGTCCTCAGGGGGCTGTGGCCAACCTTGTCCAGGGACCGCTTCACTCCATCGCTGGTGTCTGGGGGCCAACAGCTGAAGGCCCATGGGGGCGGCCTTAGAACTGGGGGTCCCTGTGGAATAACACCTGGTTGACCTGCTGGATCTCAGCCTCCTGACCGTCAGGCCTCATGGCTCACACTCATGCTGGGGCTGGAGCTGCCTGGTCTCTGGGAGCCTCTCAGAGGCTGCAGGTCTTCCTGGGCTGTTGGTCTGAGCTGCCCGGGCCTGTGGCAGCACCCAGCGGGCCCAGTCCTAGGCATCCCCCTTTTGCTGTGGGCCCTGGCTTGCCTCCCTCTTTCCTTCTCACTCCCTCCTCCCCTCTCTCCCGGGTGCCGGTCTCTGTCTCCTTTCTTTCCTTTTACGCCCACTTTCCTGCTTTCCTGCCCTTCCTCCCTTCTCTCAGCCCAGTAACTAGCATTGCTATCTGTAGCCACCAGATGGCACCAGCATACCATGTGTCCCATCCTAGATGAGGGTACTCCCGTTCCATGCCCCTAGCCCAGAGTGATTAACCACCAGTAACCCTTCACAGCATCCACACCCCGCCCAACACCTCCCTGAGACTTTAAACATGGAGGGAAACAGATGCAGCAAAATTCGGGCAGGGCCAGGGTAGGGGCCAGGAGCTCCTTGGAGAGGCTGTAATGCCCCTTAGGGTAACCCCTCTCTCACAAAGGGTATTCGCACACATCCCAGGGTTTCCACCTCAAACCCGTGAGCTCCTGGGTTGTGTGCACTGTACACGCAAAGAGAATGAAACCCAAAGGAATGAAGTCAGTCACCCAGAGTGAGGCGGCAAACGCAAGGGAGCTTGGACCTCAGCTTTTCAGGTTCCCAGACCTCGGGGTTCCTGGACTGGCAGCAGTTGGGCAGGGGTCAGCAGAGCAGGTGGGGCCCTTGAGCACTCTCTGGTGTCTCTTTCAAACCTGACACAGAACTTCACCAGGGAAGTGCCCGCTGTTATTTTAGACTCTGGGTCTCCTCAGGATTTAGGCATCTTCACACTAACCAGTTTCTTCTTTCCCTTTGGCCTCTCTACGTATGTTCAAGCTCTGCTTCTTCTAGTAAGGCTGAAATGCAGAAGAGGCAGCCCCTCTCTGCCTTCTGGGAGCCCCCAGGATGGTGGGAATCACACCCTTGCGCCCGGAGCCAATCGAAAGGGGGACACAGAGGTGCAGCTTTCCGGGAACCTCTCCTGGTATAGAGCCAGGTGAGGGTATTCAAGGCAGGCCTCCTGGAGGAGGCAGGGCTCAGGACTAGGGAAAGGTAGGCTGAGTGAAGGCAGCACCCTTTGTGCTGAGTGAGCCTCCTGAATGAGGAGCAGCGGGGGTGGGCTCCCACAGCCCTGGAGTCAGGGGAGGGGACGACACAGTCCCTAACTTGGGCTCAACGTCCCCGCTGGCCCATCCCCCCACCCCACCTCTCAGCCCCCTGTCCCACTGGGAGGCCTGTTGTGGGCTGGGGACAGGAGGCCCAGGGTGGGGTCCCTTCCCCAGGGCCGGAGCAGGATCCTGGGCCGGCTGTGGCAGTGCCCAGGAGCCAGAGAGGAGCCGCCGCCCCCACCCCGTTGGGCCCCTCTGTAATTAGGGCTATTTTTAGGCCCTTCTTCCTTCCTATTTCAGGCCTCTGGACTGGGCCAGAGAGTGGGCTGTCCTGGGGCCGCGGGCTGGAGCCGCTAAACTGGGCCGTGGCGTGGGAGCTGCAGCCGCAGCACAGACCACAGCCCGGGGCGGAGTTCTGGCAGGGGGAGGGAAGTGGGGACGTGGCCAGGCCTGAGGCAGGGCCCGGGGGGGCGTGTCCTTGGCTCATCTGACCCCTCCCGGGGCCCCTCACTGATCGGCCCTGCTCCCACCCCGCAGGGTCCATCCTTCTGCCCCCTCCCGGCGGCCCTGCTGACTCGAGGCTGTTAGCCCTGGGCCTGTCCCACAGGGGTGCCCAGAGTGTGTGTTAGTTTACTGGGCACTTACTGTGTACCAGGCACTGATCCAGCACTTTACCTGTATGAATTCATTTACTGTGTACAACAACATGACGCGGTCAGTGATGAATTATCCTCATTTTACAAATAGAAAACCTGAGGCTCGGAAGGAGCCCGTCTCTTGTGTGCTGGGCTCAGGGAGCGTCCTGTGGAAGGGTGGGGCTTGGGGAAGGGTGCTTCATCCACTTCCTCGGATCCCAGTGCTGTCAGGCGTGACTCCCAGGAAGTGGCCTGCTGATCTGCCGGTCCCTGCTCTGATGGCCCATGGCCTGTCCTGCAGGCGGAAGGGTGGGTCTTGCCCAGCTGGTTCCAGTTAGGCACAAGAAAGCTGGCGAGGGGTATATTTAGCCCTGGTTTCTGGAGGAGCCAGAGGTCTTTCATCCTTGGAGGCGCTGGCCACAGAGGGACTCAGCTTGCCAACGCTGGGCTCCTGGGCTGCAGGGCAGACAGGCTTCGGGCAGGGAGCGGGGTCAGGGAGGAGAAGGGGCACATGTGATCCTGTGCATCTCTGTGGCTGGCGGGGGCAGTGTGAGTGCCAGTCAGGGCCTCTCAGTTCTGAATGCCGTGCTCAGGATGTGTCTAGGTTTGCAGGCTCTCGAGAAGTGGGCTACAGTCTACGGAGTCGCAAAGAGTTGGACACGACTTAGCAACAAAACAACAGGCACTGGAGGGCTGGCCTGGAGGTAGCCCTGCTGCCTGCCCCTGTGAGCCTGGGTCCAGCTAAGGCCTAGTGTGTCTGTGGCATGGGGTCAGCCGGGCCTGGGAGTCTGGGGGCCTGTACTTAAAATTAAGCAGGAGAGGTGCTCAGGGGGCAGAATTGCAGGGACAGGAAGCGGGTGGCCTTTCCATTCTCTCTAAGGAGAATGACATGTTTGGGCACTGATGTTCTGGAGAAGGTGGAGGGTTGTGGGGGCAGGTATATCTGTGTAAGAGAGAAAGAAACAGACACACGGAGAGGCAATTACTCGGTGCCAAGTGGTGCTAGGTGGTAAGGGTTTGGGGTGTGCGGAGGGTGTGCGTGTGTTTGACTCAGTGCCGCAGGCTTTAGGCGGTGGGCACCCTCTGTGTGATGGGGCTGGTGTGCTGGGACCTGTGTGGTGTGGGTGACTGTGTTGCTGGGATCTGGTGGCGCCTGGGTGTGAGATGACACACCAGTGGCTGTGGCATTGCTCCGCTGTAAGTGACTAGGACATGTGACCCCATCGTGATGTTTCTGGGGGGCAGCCTATGAGTATGGTGGTAGATGAGGGCTGTTTTAAACTGTCCAACTTTGATCCTGTGGGGTTGTGTAATTATCCCCCTGGATGTTGGTCTCTGTGCGTGTGAGCCTGGGAGTAAACACATGTGTGGATGCAGGGTTTGGGACGCAAGCTGTGTGTGTGTGTGTGTGTGTGTGTGTGTGTGTGTGTGTAGGTTGTCATTCTGGGTGTGACTGGGTGTGTGAAGGTGGCAGGGCTGCCAGCTTCCCCCTGCACACCAGTCCTGCTCCCCCTGCAGGTCACGGCCCACTGCCCTTCTGGGGACCCCTACCCCAAAGCCACAGGCCCTCTGAGCGGGAGGGAGGGAACCCTACAAGTCATAAGCGCCTGTCTCTCTCCTAATCCTCTCACCCTCACTCCCTCCGACCATCCCCACTGACGGCAGGCTTCTACCTGCCCTGGGGCGGCAGGCAGGGGAGAGAAAGAGGAGCCTGCCCGCCTGCTCGCCGCCCCTCAGTCGTCTCTGCACTCAGACAAAGAGCTCACCCTGGTCTCTGTGGGCGTCTGGGAGACGCTGGGGGGATTAGCTGCCTGCGCCGCCCTCTCCCCACCTCATGCCAGCCCACCCGGCTGGCACCGACACCTCCAAGCCCAGGGGCGGTGCCCTCGCCAGGGAAGCCTCTCCCGCCTGGAGGGTGTGTGATGGGAGCAGAGGTGCAGCCTGATGAGAAGCGGGGCGCCCACCTCTCACTGCTGGTGGCGCCACCTTCTCCCCTGGGTTCCCACTTCTCTGTCGCTCAGCATGTGCTTGGCAGGCCTACATCTGGGGCGGCACCCCTGTGTCTTTGAACCTCTCATTCCTGGCTCTTGCACCCCTCCCCCACAGTTGACTGCAGCTCCCGACCTCCCGTTCCTTCCCTCTGCATTCCTGGGGGCGGGTGTGATCTGGCCAGTAAGTGCTGGGAGCAAGAGAGAGAAGGCGGTGGGTGCTGGGCGCCCCTCTGGGGAGGGCTCAGCCCACCCTAGTGAGATGAAAATGAAAGTCTCTCAGTTGTGTCTGACTCTTTGTGATGCCATGGACTATATAGTCCATGGAATTCTTCAGGCCAGAATACTGATGTGGGTAGTCTTTCCCTCTTCCAGAGGATCTTCCCAACCCAGGGATCGAACCCAGGCCTCTCGCACTGCAGGTGGATTCTTTACCAGCTGAGCCACCAGGGAGGCTCACAAATACTGGGGTGGGTAGCCTATCCCTTCTCCAAGGATCTTCCTGACCCAGGAATCGAACCAAGGTCTCCTGTATTGCAGGCGGACTCTTTACCAGCTGAGCTGCCAGGGAAGCCCTAGTGAGGCCAAACTGTGCAAAGGAGCTCAGTGCAGGAGGCATGGGGATGACACTGGGTCTCCTCTTTCTGGAGAGCCACCCATGGCTTCTCCATGGGGAGGGTGACTGGTAGACTGGTCTGGTCGCACCACCTAACGTTGAGGCTTTAAGTCTAGCACTTTCTCTGTACTGTGCAAAATCAGAAATGATTTTCAAAGTTCTTTCACATTTATTCTCAAGGATTTTCTCAACAGCTAGGGCAGGTATTGGGGTTTTCCTGGTGGCTCAGTGGTAAAGAATTGGCCCGCCAATGCAGGAGACGTGGTTTCAATCCCTAGATTGAGAAGATCCCCTGGAGAAGGACATGGCAACCCACTCCAGTATTCTTGCCGGGGAAATCTCATGGACAGAGGAGCCTGACTACAGGCTACAGTCAGGTTGTAAAGAGTCAGACTCAACTTAGTGAATAGACAGTAACAACAAAGGATGGGTATAGCTACATTTCCCAATTCAGAGGTGTTTAGACTGAGGCTCTGAGAAGTTAAAGGATTTACTCAAAGTTACACAACTGGTGAGCAATAGATACAGCCAAGATCTTGGTCTGTAAGTGTCAGGGGAGACCCTTTGGATCCCTCCTAATCCCTGTGGCTGGGCCTCTGCCTCGTCAGTCCCTGCCACCCCTGAAGACTCTGCTGCTTTGGGAGACTCTGGAATGGAGGCAGGCCAGTGGGAGCTGGGTGAGCTGACCTGGCTCCTCCCTGAGTCACACCCCATCCTGAAGCAATCGGGGGCCTGTGGCATGGACAGTCCTTGCATCCATCCTGGGATTTGCAGGTATTTACGGATGCTCTCTTCCTCCTTTTGCCAAATGGGTTGGGATCTACTTTGTCCCATAGTCTTCCTTTCTATCAACACATTATTCCGAGGTTTAGTCCCCTCCTATCTCCTTTTATTCAGTCTTTAGTGGAGACATTGAGGCACCAGCCCCATTCTGTCCACGGAAGGGAAGCTGCCAAGCATACCAAGAAGCTGGGATTTCCCAATAACTGTAAATGGTCGTGGAGGTTAGGGATCTGGCTCCATGCCTTCAATATAAGAGATGATCAGTGTATGAAGATGGACGTACAGTGGTGAGTGGGTGGATAAATATATAGAAGAAGGTGAATGCACAGGTGAGTTGGGTGGGGGATGCATGTATCAATTGGCAGGTAAATGGATGGACGGATAAGTGAGCAAGTGGAAGGTGTGGATGGGTGAGTGGGTGGTGTTAAGATGGATGGGTGGGCAGGTATTTAGATAAATGGATATATGAGTGAATGGTTGAATGGATGGATTATTAGGTGAGTGGAGGATAGTTGGATGGATAGATGGATGGAAAAGTAGGTGAACAGATGGATGCATGGAAGGATGGATAAATGGATAGAAGAGCGGATGGATGGATGGATAAATAGATAGATGGATGTATGAAAAGGTAGAGATGGGAAGGTGGGTAGATACGTGTATGAGTGGATTTGTGGTGAGATTTGGAGCTTTTGAAAGACAGGCTATACACAGAAAATGAATTTTTCACAAGTAGTTTGGTTTGGGTCAGCTCTCAATCATCTGAACTGATGGAGAGAAACAATGTTTAGAAAAATCTAGAATATGCTGGTTGGTTGCAACCTGATTTATATCACACTCAAGGGTAGGTTTTGTCTCTCTGCTCTGAAGTCTGAGGGTCTGAACGCTGGTGGTGTGCCAGTGTTCGGCGCAGGTATGGCTCATCTGGGGAGTCTAGAGCTCACGCTCCTCTCAGCCTGCCATCATCTTTCTCCCTCCCATGCTGGGCAGGACAGCGTCTCCTCCCGGATGGGTACAGACTGCAGACAGGGTGGTGTGATTCTCCTGCACTCTCTGGTGGGCTCCTTCCTTCTCTAGCGACACTGGCTGTGCTTCCTGAGGAGCCGCAGAGATTAGCCTGGCATCTGCTAGGTGGTGTGATGCTGACACGAACTTGATAGCGCAGTTCTGTTCTAACAATGGAAGGTGGACACTGACCTGCATTCCCGAATGAGGGGAGGCAGACGGAAGCTGTAACAAGACATGTGGAAGTCAGATGCCAGGAGGGGGTGTGCTTGGTGGGGGGATAGGTGCAGTGGACTGTGCAATTATTTCTTTGCCTCTTCCCAGGTGTCAGGCGTCTTCTTGGCTTCAAGAGGATTCTCACTTGCCTTTCTCTTGGGGAAAATCTTCCCTCTGGAACCCTGGATGGCCTGACTTCCATAATTACAGGAGTCTCATGCATCGAGTACCTGTTGGAGGCCGGGCACTTTATATACACCATCATGTTCAATTCTCACAATGTGCTTTCAAGTGAGTATTTCTTGCATTTTATAGATGAGGAAACTGAGGTCCAGAGAGATTAAAGAATGTACCTGGTGTTGCCCATTTCTGGAGGCTGTAAAATCAGGATTCCTATTCATGTTGGCCTGGCTTCTCTGCTGGTGCCACTTCTTATTCTGAGCCAACCACCCCTTCTCTGCATCCTGCACCAGCTGGTTAGAACAGGTTTAAGGAACAGCAGCTGGGAAGACACACCAGAGGGATGTAGGTGATGCCCCAGAGAATGAGAAGGCTTGAGACCAAGGAGATGGTCTCTAGCAAGGACCTTCATGTCGTGTGTCTCTATCTAAAATATGAGGCAGTATGAAGGATTTGGGTGAGAACACCAGAAGGCTTTTCTGGCCTAGAGGGCTGTAGAAGTCTGGAAAGAGCAGAAGAGGAAGGGCAGAAACATACATTCTTCGGGGAAGGTGATGTATCGTGGTTCCAGCACAGCTGATTTGCTGCCCTGAGACAAGGGAGTGGCCCAGAGGTCATTTCGGGACATCCTATTGCAGCCAAAGAGGCCAGGATGACCTGGGTGGGAGTTTTCCTAAGAGCTTTCCCATTTGAGGGTAAGACCAATCATGGGGACTGGTGCTGAGATGCTGAAGCTAGAATGGTTTAGAACTCATATCAGGATCCCAAAAGTGGGGGGCCCAAAAGATTCCAGGACATACTTTTTGGGAGATAGGGAGGAGACAGCTGCAGGAACCTCAAGGAAAGCCCCCCATCCCGAGTCCAGGCAGTCCTGCCCTTACCCTGGGGATTCTGAGAAGGCAGCAGGGATTTGCAGGAGCCTGAGCCCCAGGCTGGTGACCAGGTGGCCAGACCTCTGGCCAGTCCTGAGCAGATGGGTGGCAGGGAGCTGGGGCCTGGGCAGGGCGGGGGTGGAGACTGGGAGGTCCAGGTGGGCCCGAGCAGAGGGCGGCCCCTCCTGTGTCTCCCCCTCGCCCTGCTGGCCTCCCTCCTTTCCCTTTGATGCTCCTCACCACAGACTTCAAACAGGCTGCCCTCTGCTCCTGCCCGCCCGCCCATAATGAGAGCCTGGCTCAGGCGGCCTCTCGCCCTCACTCCCATCCCTGCTCTCGGTCTGGCTCCAGCTCCCTGACTCGTCTTTATCTCTCTCCTCTCTCTCTCTCTCCCTCTTTTCCTGGTCCTCTGGCTCTCTGTGTCTCTGATCCTCTGTCCCAGGCAGGGACCAGCCTGGTCCCCACATTGCAGTTCCCACGGACGCACGCTCTCTCCCTTGTGTGTGTGTGTGTGTGTNAATTTTGAGCATTACTTTGCTAGCATGTGAGATGAGTGCAATTGTGTGGTACTTTGAATGTTCTCTGGCATTGCCTTTCTTTAGGATTGGGATGAAACTGACTTTTTCCAGTTCTGTGGCCACTGCTGAGTTTTCCAAATTTTCTGGCATAATGAGTGCAGCACTTTCACAGCATCATCTTATAGGATTTGAAATAGCTCAGCTGGAATTCTATCACCTCCACTAGTTTTGTTCATAGTGATGCTTCCTAAGGCCCACTTGGCCTCACATTCCAGGATGTCTGGCTCCAGGTGAGTGACCACACCACTGTGCCTATCTGGGTCATTAAGATCTTTTTTGTATAGTTCTTCTGTATATTCTTGCCACCTCTTCTTAATATCTTCTGCTTCTATTAGATCCATACTGTTTCTGTCCTTTATTGTGCCCATCTTTGCGTGAAATGTTCCCTTGGTATCTAATTTTCTTGAAGAGATCTCTAGGCTTTCCCATTCTATTGTTTTCCTTTATTTCTTTGCATTGATCACTTAGGAAGACTTTCTTATCTCTCCTGGCTATTCTCTGGAACTCTGCATTCAGGTGGGTATATCTTTCCTTTTCTCCTTTGCCTTTCACTTCTTTTCTTTTCTCAGCTATTCGTAAGGCCTCCCCAGACAACCATTCTGCCTTTGTGCATTTCTTTTTCTTGGGGGTGGTTTTGACCACTGCCTCCTCTACGATGCCTCCTCTTATGAACCTCCATCCACAGTTCTTCAGATACTCGATCAGATCTAATCCCTTGAATCTATTTGTCATTTCTACTGTATAATCGTAAAGGATTTGATTTAGGTCATACCTGAATGGTCTATTGGTTTTCCCTACTTTCTTCAATTTAAGTCTGAATTTTGTAATAAGGAGTTCATGATCTGAGCCGCAGTCAGTTCCTGGTCTTGTTTTGCTGACTGTTTATGGCTTCTCCATCTTCAGCTGCAAAGAATATAATCAATCTGATTTTGGTATTGACCATCTGGTGATGTCCATGTGTAGAGTTATCTCTTATGTTGTTGGAAAAGGGTGTTTGCTATGGCCAGTGCATTCTCTTGGCAAAGCTCTGTAAGCCTTTATCCTGCTTCATTTTGTATTCCAAGGCCAAACTTGCTTGTTACTCCAGGTATCTCCTGACTTCGTATTTTTGTATTCCCATCCCTGATGATGAAAAGGACATCTCTTTTGGTGTTAGTTCTAGAAGATCTAGTGGAGAAGGCAATGGCAACCCACTCCAGTACTCTTGCCTGGAAAATCCCATGGACAGGGGAACCTGGTAGGCTGCAGTCCATGGAGTCTCGAAGAGTTGGACACGGCTGAGTGACTTCACTTTCACTTTTCACTTTCATGCATTGGAGAAGGAAATGGCAACCCACTCCAGTTTTCTTGCTTGGAGAATCCCAGGGACGGCAGAGCCTGGTGGGCTGCCGTCTATGGGGTTGCACAATATCGGACACGACTCAAGCGACTTAGCAACAGCAGCAGCTAGAAGATTTTGTAGGTCATCATAAAACAGTTCAACTATAACAGTTGAGCCTCTTTGGCATTAGTGGTTGGGGCATAGACTTAGATTACTGTGATATTGAATAGTTTGTCTTGGAAACAAACAGAGATCATTCTGTTGTTTTTGAGATTGTTATCCCATTTCACAGTACTGCATTTTGGACTCTTTTGTTGACTATGAGGGTTGCTCCATTTCTTGTAAGGGATTCTTGCCCACAGTAGTAGATATAATGGCCATCTGAATTAAATTCACCCATTCCAGTCCATTTTTGTTCACTGATTCCTACAATGTCGATCTTCGCTCTTGTCATGTCCTGTTTGACCATTTCTAATTTACCTTGTTCATAGACCTAACATTCCAGGTTGCTATGCAATATTGTTCTTTGTAGCATCGGACTTTACTTCCGTCACCAGTCACATCTACAACTGGGCATTGTTTTTGCTTTAGCTCCATCTCTTCATTCTTTCTGGAATTATTTCTCCACTCTCCTCCAGTTGCATATTGGGCGCCTACAGACCTGGGGAGTTCATCTTTTGGTGTCATATCTTTTTGCCTTTTAATACTGTGAATGAAGCATGGATCACAGGATTGTCTAACTCAGAGAAACCATGAGCCATGACATGTAGGGTCATCCAAGATGTTGGGTCCTGGTGGAGAGCTGACAAAACATGGCCCACTGGAGAAGAGAATGGCAAACCATTTTCGTATTCTTGCCTTGAGAACCTCATGAACAGTATGAAAAGGAGAGCGCCCGTCCTTCTCTTCTTCCCTCCTTCTCCCTCCTCCCTATATATTCTTTCTCTAGCTCTGGCATTCAGTAATTGAATTTATAAGCAGAGCTAAGGATGTGAATTCTATGGTTTCCGGGATCCAGTTCCTGGAGGAAGGAAGTCAAGACATGAACGGGGATGGAATTGGTGATGGGGAGGTAGGGAGGTAGGAGTGAACTCCAGCTTGAGACCCAGCAAAAATGAATCACCCGTCCTGGATCTTTTCTCATCATCTGGGACTGGGCAGAGGAAAGCAAGGGAAATGGGTGGAGAGATGAATAAAAACATGCATTTATTTTTAAATTAATCTTCGCAAACAATTAAACAGATAAGTAATTGGACATAAAATCCCAATTATGTCCATTGAATTCAGTGCTTCCTACACCTTGGCTGTGGGAATACTACTGGCCCGACTTCCGCAGTGAGGTCTTTCAAGCTGCCTGATCTGATAACAACCCGCTTTTCAGACGTAGCTTCTCCACCAATTCCTAGCTTTGCGATTTGGGCAAGTCCCTTCTCTGTGCCTTTGTTTCCTCACCTGTGAAATAGGATAACAATGTACTTATCTCATGGGGTTATTGTGAGGATTAAATGAGTTAGTGTTTGTAAAGCAGTTGGAAGAGTGCCTGGCTCATGGGAAGCGCTGTTTGTCAAACCGAACGAGTAAATAAATACTTCCGAGCAATAACAGCTGTGACGCGGGGAGTTGGTGAGTTAGATTTTCTCACGTACATTAGAACAGAGAACTAACTTGAGTTCCCTGGCTCTCTGGTGGTTAGGAGTTGGTGCTCTCACTGCTGTGGCACTGGGTTCAATCCCTGGCCAGGAAACTAAGATCCCGTAAGCTGCCAGCTCGGCAAAAAGAAAAAAAAAAACTAGAGAAAACTAGGAACTCTTACTATAAAATTGTCTTCCATATTGCCAATGGGAAATTGTCCCAGATGCCTCTTCCACACTGTCTTAATGCAAGGTCATTTTACTTGGGTTTAATTCAATCCCGGTTGCAGCCCATACTCTCTTCCTGGGGGCAGTGTCGTTTGATCCGCATCAGCCTCTTTGTTACCATGGCTTTGCCAGAGCACCTCTGCTCTGAGATGTTAGAGCTGTTTGGATCCCATGCTCTCTTCCGCGGGAAGGCGCTGTTCCCAGCGAGGCACCAAAGCAGGTGGGCCGTCTGTACTGGAGACCTTTCCTAGGAGTACCTGGATTCCATGCTCTGTCCCAACCGAGCCCCTCATTTCAACTTTCTGCTTTTTATGAACCTGGGAGAAAGGGGAGCCTGGGAGTTGGGAAAGGAACAGGATAATTCTGAGGCCTGGGCAAGTTGCCTTCAATTTACCCTCTGGGCGCCTCCTATTTGATCGGCTTCAGGACTTTAATTTGCTTGTTGTTTGAGGTTAACCACCTTCCTTAATGAAGCTGAGGATGGAGAGGGCAGGTGGGGAGAGAAACCCCTGAATCTGTGAGGGTGCGAGGGCTTCTCCTGGAGGCCCCCGGGTGGCTGTTGGGCTGTGAAGCAAGAGCCAGCACCCAACTTGTCCTCCCAGGTATGATCCATGGAGGCACATCCCGACTGTCATGGGGTGGGGAGGGGAGAAGGGCCTCTGTCTTCTGGAAGCTCTGCCCCGTCGCAGCAGGAAGATTCAGGGAAGACGTCCCACCAGACCAGGGTGGGCAGAGCCGCTGAGGAGGATCCTCAGGAGGTGGGAATGGCCGTGTTGGTCAGACTCGGGTGGGAGTCTAGGTGGCCAGTCACATGGTGAGTCCTGCTGGGGCTTCAAGTCGGGACCCCAGAGTCGGCGAGGGGACATCTGGGCTGCCTTCCTCAATCCACAGCCGCAGGTCTGAGGCCAGTTTCCACGTTCAGGTCTGCCTGTCCTGGTGTCTATGTGTGTGAGGGAGGAGAGAGCTGCCTCTTCCATCAGACCAGGGGCTCCACGGCAGGGCAGTATTTCATCGGAAGATCTGAGAAGCAGTGCTGCCTCAGTGATCCCTTCCTGCTTCCAGAGGGTGCTCACGGCCCTGAGGCCCCCCACCAGCAGTTCCCTGCCCAATCCCCTTCCCCCCTNAAACATGTTGGACACACCTTCAACTGTTATCTAAACACTTTACAACAACTCTGCATTAGCTAACACTTCCTGCTTGCACAGAACAACAAATCAGCCAGGAGTGGATGAAAGCTTGTGGCTTTCTGCCCAGTCCCCTTCCCCCCTCTCCCTCCCTCCCTCCCAGCACACACACCATCAAGAGACTCCTTTGAAGTGCTGAGTGTGTTGTACCTAGGACTTAAACCGGCGGGTAGAGCAGAGCCGGGTGTGGAGCCCTGGTAATGAGGCTTTTTGGAGTGGGGCTCCCATCAGATAAGCAGTCCTTCATGGCTTTCCACTTACTATTCTAATGAAAGACGCTGCTGAGGGACAGGTGGGTCCAGGTCCCACGTGGCACCCGCCTTCTCACCTTGGCTGAGTTGAGCCCTGGGGCTGTACGACCTCTGGGATCCCATGATGTCCTGTGTCCAAGAAGGCCTTTGGACAGTTCCTCTCACCTCCAAATGGAGGCAGGGACTGTGGTTGCCTTTCTTACCCCATGTAGAGCCTCCGCCATGCTGTTCGAAAAGGCTTTGGGTCAGACGCCGGGAAGAACCTTCCAGGTCACAGAGGTACATGATAATAAACCTGCAAGGTTCGGGTCCATGGGGAGGTAGAATTAGAGAGCCAACCCTGCTTCAGGTTTTGGAGGGCCACCCTGCGCTTGTGGCACTGGGCGATGTACGGGACAGGCAGGCAGTTGACAGCGGAGGGAAGGAGGCACCCTCATTAGCACCAAAAAAGACCTGAGGGTCATATACACACAGGAAAAGGAAGACGTTGGTCCTCTTCTGGCTTATTTTCCTCTCCCAGACATACAAATCAGGGTCTATGAAAACACTGGGGAGAAGAAGGTCAATAATGTGGTGAGCTGAGGCCTGGCACCTGCAGCCTCGATTAGCAGAGGTGTGGGAGGCCCGGGTTCGATCCCTGGGTCGGGAAGATCCCCTGGAGAAGGAAATGGCAACCCACTCCAGTACCTTGCCTGGAGAATCCCGTGAAGGGAGGAGCCTGGTAGGTAGTCCATGGGATTGTAAAGAGTCGGACATGACTGAACTACTTCACCCTCCAGACCTTGATGCTGGGAAAGATGAAATGCAAAAAGAGAAGAGGGTGGCAGAGGATGACATGGTTGGATGGCATCACCGATTCAATGGACATGAACTTGGGTGAACTCCAAGAGATGGTGAGGGACAGGGAGGGGTGGTGTGATGCAGTCCATGGAGTTGCAAAGAGTAGGACCCAACAGCAACCAAACAATCCTCCCCTTGATGGACACCTAAAGGTCATTCTACTGGCTCCTCCAGGAGGGCTGACCGGAGATCGCCCCAGCTGTGCTCCTGTCTCCAGACTGACTTCTCTGTTGTTCCACCAAGAGGCTGCCCCACACTCCCCCTTGCTTACTGAGCAGTCTTAGACAAGTGATTGCCTCAGTTTCCCCATCTGTAGAGTAAGGATAAGAGAGTGGGAGAAGGGATGACATAGTCCCCATAAAGCTGTTAACACAGAATCTGGCATTTGCTGGGTTTCTCCAAAGGCCCCTTTTGAGTGCCCTCCTGGAGGTTCTTTCTGCTGTCTGCCTGCGACCCCTCCTTGGCATATGGAGTACGACACGGTGTCACCTTCCCAGCCTACGCGGGGAAGCAGGGTAGGGGGCATGTTGGTCCTTTCTGCCCTCAGTTTCCCTTCGTTAAATGTGGCTCCCCTCCTCTCCCCCCACCA
>SJYV01005751.1:1462387-1472754 GCA_006410875.1 Neotragus pygmaeus | reverse complement strand
TTTTCCAGTAATCATGTACACATGTGAGAGTTAGACTATAAAGAAAGTTAAGCACCGAAGAATTGGTGCTTTTGAACTGTGGTGTTGGAGAAGACTCTTGAGAGTCCCTTGGACTGCAAGGAGATCCAATCAGTCTATCCTAAAGGAAATCAGTCCTGAATATTCATTGGAAGGACTGGTGTTGAAGCTGAAACTCCAATACTCTGGCCACCTGATGTGAAGGGCTGACTCATTTGAAAAGACCCTGATGATGGGAAAGATTGAAGGCAGGAGAAGGGGACGAGAGAGAACGATATAGTTGAAGGGCATAACCAACTCGATGGACATGAGTTTGAGTAAACTCTAGGAGTTGGTGATGGATAGGGAGGCCTGGCGTGCTGTGGTCCATGGGGTCGCAAAGAGTTGGACACGACTGAGCAACTGAACTGAACTGAACTATATAGATATAGATAGCCTTTTTCAGATTCTTTCCTATTATAGGTTTTTATAAAATATTGAATATAGTTCCCTGTGCTATATAGTAGGTCCTTGTTATTTATCTATTTTATACATAGTAGCATGTTTTTGTTAATCCCCAGACCTAATTTATCCCACCCTCTCCCTTTTCCCCTTTGGTAATCATAAGTTTGTTTTCTATGTCTGTGAGTCTATTTCTGTTTTGTAAATAAGTTCATTTGTATCATTCTTCCTCCATTCCACATATAAGTGATATCAGATATTTGTCTTTCTCTCTCTGACTTACTTCACCTAGTATGATAATCTCTAGGTCCATCCATGTTGCAGCAAATGGCAATATTTCATCCTTTTAATGACTAATATTCCATTGTGTATATAATATTCCATCATAAATATAATATTTCATTGTGTATATAAAGAATATATATATATCCATTCCTCTGTGGATGGACATTCAATTTGCCTCCATGTCTTGCTATATTATAGGTATTGCTACTATGAACTTTGGGATGCCTGTATCTTTTCAACTTAGAGTTTCCATCTTTTCTAGATACATGCTCAGAAGTGGGATTACTGGACCATATTGTAATTCTATTGTTAGTTTTTTAAGGAACCTCCATACTGTTCTCCATAGTGGCTGCACCAGTTTACAGTCCCAACAGTGCAGGAGGGTTTCCTTTTCTCTACACTCTCTCTAGCGTTTATTATTTATGGACTTTTTGATGATGGTCGTTTTTAAAATTTTATTTACTTATTTATTTGTGTTTGGCTGCACTGGGTCTTTGTTGCTATGCACAGGTTTTCTCTAGTTGCAGCACACAGGCTTCTCCTTGTGGCGGCTTCTCCTGTCACTGAGCACAGCCTCTAGCGCGAGGACCTGGTTAGTTGTGTTGCACGGACTGCATGTGGAATCTTCTCAGACTAGAGATCCAACCTGTGTCCCCTGCGTTAGGAGAAAGACTCTTAACCAGTGGACCACCAGGGAAGTCCTTGATGGCCATTCTGACCAGTACGAGGTGATACCTCCTTGCAGTTTTGATTTGTGTTTGTCTCGTAATTCAGGATGTTGAGCATCTTTTCATATGCCCGTTCGCCGTCTGTATGTCTTCTTTGGAGAAACGTTTATTTAGATCTTCTGCCTGTTTTTTGGTTGGTCTGTTGCTTTTTAAAATAGTTTTACGTATTTATTTCTGGCTGTACTTTGTTGCTGTGCGGGCTTTTCTCTAGTTACAGAGAGAGGGGGCTACTCTCTAGTTGAGGTACACGGGCTTCTCACTGCGGTGGCTTCTCCTGCTGCGGAGGACGGGCCCTAGGGCATTCCGGCTCAGTAGCTGCAGCATATGGCTTCAGCAGTTGCTGTTCCCTGGCTCTAGAGCATGCTCTCAATAGCTGTGGTGCACAGGCTGTCGCTCTGCAGCACGTGGGATCTTCCTGGACCAGACATCAAGCTTGTGTCTCCTGCACTGGCAGGTGGATTCTTTACCACTCAGCTACCATGGAAGCCCTCTGTCTGTTTCTTTTGGAAATTCAGCAAGAGGTACTTCAACCCCTGATACTGATTACCTGAAGGCAAGGGTTCAGGGGAATTAGTTACGGAAAGTTTTTAAATGCTTCTTTAGTGAGAATGGGACAGTCTAGTCCTGCCCTTGACCTCCCAATAAAGGGACCCTGAGTCAGATCCAGGGCTGGAGCTTGCCCTGGGCCTGGGTGAGTGGGTGCACACAGTTAACTTGCCCCCAGACCCACATGCCCTGCACACACACATGCTGGCGCCCACTGCTGTCTGCCCAGGCTGCAGTGTCCCCCCCCAACCCCCCGCGAGCAGGCCTGTCAGCGTTGCACCTGCTGGGCCCCTCATCACCGTCAGCAGCCCCTCTAGGGCTCCCAGGTACTGGCTCCCAGGTACTGGAGGAGGTGCGGGATGGCCCTCCTCCTGGTTCCTGCTTCCTCACACAGACAACTCTGTCCCCCAAGGTCCTATCCTTCCCCAACTTCAGGCCCCACTTGCATGTAGCCTCTTCCAGAAGGATCTCCGGCCACCTCCTCCTCATGACATCCATTTACAGGCGCCTCCTCTAGGCTAGGCACCAAGACACCCAGGAGCAGGGCCCCGCCCCCTGACCTCCAGAAACTCCCAGGTTTGTGGGGAGACAGGCATGGTTATGGTGGCGGCAGGCACCAGGGCTGTATGGCAGGAGGAGGCATATCAGAGTCAAGCCGGGGAAGGGCCAGGGTATGCCCAGTGGGGGTGAGTGCTGGCTATGATCAGGGAAGGGCAAGGGCCTCCGGAGCGTGGGAAGACTGGGGCGGGGGACACAGGTCAGGAGGGTGTCCCCTCCCACTTGGGCAGGGCAGCTCATTGGTGCATAGCCAAGGGCCCCCAGGAAGGGAGCGAGGAGGGGGTCTGTTCCCACCTCACTAACTCTGGCCCCTCTGCTCAGGGAGCGGGGGTGGGGTTGGGCACTGATGGCAATCACCCTCCTTCTGGTCCCCTCCAGTCCTCCTCATAGTCTCCTTTTCAGTGAGTGCTTGGTGTATTGTTCCGCCTTTGTAAAGAGGGGGATCGGGTGACAAAGCAGAGTGGGTGGGCAGGCGGCCCAAGAGGCCTCTTCTCTCCGAGGCAGCATCTGCATGGGGGAGGGGCTTTTCCACAGCCCCCCACCTCTGGCTTGCAGGAGCAGCTGTTGTCATGGTGACAAGCCTGGCATCCCATGGCTCCTGGGGCGTCCTCCCCACTATAGCTGCCAGAGGAAGGGCCCCCAGCCTCTTCCTCACTCTGGTTGGGGGCAGAGGCACACAAAAAAACCTGGATCCCAGACCAGTCGTAGTAGGGGGAAGCCTCCGGCCTTCTCCGCCTCTCAACCTGGCTGCCCGCAGCAGGGCAGCTCCGAAGCCCCTGCTTCCTACAGACCCTGTGTGGTGGGGGCTTAGCCCATGCACCACTCTCATCCGTGCATCTGTGCCTCCTTGGGGCAAGACACAGAGAGAAATAAAATGTCCCCAGGGTCCTTGAGCAGCTGCTGGCATTGGGGCAGAGTGGGGGATGAACGGAAGGCTAACAGCATGTGAGTGTACAAGTGGCAATGGTGAGTGGGCCAGGACTCTGGGCCCACAGAGCAGAGCCTCCAGCCCTGTCCTCGAGAGCTGGGGTCTGCCCCTAGGAGGCTGGTGTGCCCAACAGAGCAGAAAAGGGCCTTTGGGCCAGGGAGACTGAAGGCATGGCGTGGCATGGGTTCCAAGGAGTTAGGCATGGCAGGAAAGGAAGAGGTTGGTGGGGGCTATACCTGGAAGGGCTCTTGCTGCCATCCCCAGGGGCATGGCCTTCACCCTGGGCCATGGGAAGCTCTCGCTGGCGTTTTGGGAACCTCCTTGACCAGGGCACCAAAGTCAGGTCCTTGTTTCAAGGACCCTATTTCTGTGCAGCCTCTTTGGGATGATCAGGAGCTTGCCACTTCAGCTGTCACAGCCCAGATGGGCCGAGGACTTGTCTCATGCTGAGAACAGGGCTGGCTGCACCTCCACGGAGTCTCAACCTCTCGGGTCCTCCTCCTCCCTTCCCTGCTCCAGTGCTGCTCCAGGGGAGGTGAGCACCAATTACAGCCGCTGTCCCGGCTCTGTGCTGCACACCGCCCCCGCCATGTGCCAGGCTATCCAGCAGGGCCAAGCAGGGCCAGTCGGGCAGGTGCCCTCACGCTGGTGGCGACAGGCAGCCTTATGCAGTGGAAGAGCCTGAATGCCAACCCTGACCCTTGTGAACTGTGTATTCCCAGGCAAAGGTCTTGAGTTTTCTGAACCTCAATTTCTCATCTGTAAAATGGGCATAGAATTCCTTGCATGGCTGTTGTGAGAGTTTAAAAGTTCACTGTGTAAAACACCTGGCCTGGGGCCCACCTGGCTCAATTTAGTTCTTCGACCAGTTTCCTAGGCCCCCTGCGGTACAGGTCTCTCCCTCAGCCCTTCATCCGCTGAGTATCCCTGAGCAGCTGCTAGGGCTGGACCAATGCCAACAGCTCACCTGGACTCTGAGTCTTCCAAGCCTGATCTAGGCTGATCTAGGCCAAGCGGGTGCGGCAGATGGGGTGGGCTGGGGAGGAGGGAGGCAGTTTCTAAGGGAACTCCAANTCCCTCCTGGGAGGCAGGGCACAAAGCCCCCCCACCCCACCCCCAGTGCAGGCCACTGCCCTCTTCTTCTGGGTGTTGCAGCTTTTCTGCTGGCTGACCTTGACCTAGGGCCTCCTTCATTTTAGGCACGGGGCTAAACATTTGAGCAGATGACGTGTTTAATCCTTATAACTGTCCGACGAAAGAGGTCCTTCTCCCTTTCACAGATGAGGAAACTAAGGCTCAGGAAGGTGAAGGCATGTATCAAGACCACACAGCTGTGAGCAGTGGAAGCAAGATTTGTGTCCAGGATCCTCTCTTAGACTCCCTATGACTCTCTTTGCTGGGTGTGTGTTGTCTCTCCTAATTGGAGTCCAGGTGGATGGGAGAGCAGTCTGCCTTCTGACCTCCTCTCAACTGGCCGAGAAGGAGGGGCCTCGGGCTCTGCCTCTAAGAAATAAGACCATCTCTCCCAGCCCAGGGTGTGGGGCTGCAGGAGGAAATCAGACAAGTTGTGAATCCAGCTTCCTCTCTGCTCACCCTTGTTGTCGGCTGGGGTTCCAGCTCCCTCCAGGATCAGAAAGAAATGACTCCTTTTGGAAAGTGGATAAAGGTGCAGGCTCACATCCTGTTACTTGCTTGCTGTGGGACCTTGGGGAAATTACTTAACTTCTCTGTGCCTCAGTGTTGGCATCTGTAAAATGAGGAAATCAGAATACCAGGTTCATAGGGCTAATCAGAGGATTGCATTGGGGAGAGTTTGCAACACTGCTTAGCACACGGGTAAATGTCCTCAAGAGAGGACTATTTTAAAAGAGGGACCATCAAATGTGGGACTGTCTATAAAAAGGATATGGTTGGTTTTTGGGGGAGAGAGTCAAGATTTCCTAATTTTTCAAGGCTGAGAATTCCTGAGAGGGGAGGAAAGGGTGGATGGTTTCCAGGTGACATTCCTCCCTTCCCCCCACCTCCCCAGGAGGATAAAAATTCCTCCCAGGTTTCTGTGCACTTTCATGTGGAACCTGCTGAGCCCTGCCAGCATTCCTCTGCCCCTCCTGTCAGCTGGGGGCCGGCGGAAGGGGTCATTAGCCCCTTTTACAGCTTTGTAAAGTGTGATGGCAGACGCTTCTACCTGAGATCGCAGCTGGGACCTGCTTGAAGCAGGTGACCCGCCCCCCAGAGGAGGGGCTTTAAGACTGAGGACAGGAGGAAGTCCCCGGGCAGGCTGCCTGCAACGTGCACTGACGCCTGGGGTGGGGACCAAGTCTGGCTACTTCCCTGCCACCATTCCTATCCTGAGGTCCCCTGGAGATGGGTTCTATGTGGACACCAGAGGACATGAACCTCAGTTCTGTCCCTGCCCCTGCAGCTCCCAGACTACAGTCCTAGAGTGACATATGACCCAACGAGTCTGAGCTAGGGGAACCAGGGAGATGGAGAGGAAAGCTGCCTGGGTAGGAAGTAAGGGCAGGCTTCCTGCAGGAGAGGGCAGGAAAGATCAGGGAGATCAGGACTGGAGCTAGGAGGGTTGGCATGGGGATATCAAGATGTGCTCTTTTCACCCTCCTCCTCAGTCTTTGTGTGTTCTTGCATCCATTCATTCATCTATCCATCCACTGACCTACTTTCTACTTAAACAGGACTCCAGAAGCCCTTTTCCATAGCTGCTGGAGCTGTTCTACCATAGGACAGGCTAATGATGGGGAGGGAGCATCCCTTCACTGAAGTTCTCTGAGCAGCTATTGCAGGAAGGAGTTTTGCACAGGGTGGGGGCTCCCTTAAGCCTCCAAGATATCCTTCCTGCTTGAAATGTTGTGAAGCCCTCCACCTCACTTCTGTCCTCTGGTAGCCTGGCTGCTGCTGCTGCTGAGTCGCTTCAGTCGTGTCCAACTCTGTGCAACCCCACAGACGGCAGCCCACCAGGCTCCCCCATCCCTGGGATTCTCCAGGCAAGATGATAGCCTGGAGCTCATGCCTTTTCCCCTCAAGCCAGTTGCTTTACCCACTTTTCCTGTCTCTTTCCCTGCCACTTCCAACCCGCCCCTCCTCCCTGTTCGGCCTGGCCCCACCATACCCCAGGTGGACTTTTTTGTTCCTCCCCTCCCTTCTCTATGTCTAGCCTGGCCTCTTTGTGACAGCCAGGGTTATTTCCAAAGGACCTTGCTGAAAATGTGGACTCCCTTGCTCAAGAGCCTTCCATGGCTCCCCATTACCTACAGAAAAACAATCCTCTGCCAGTGGGCCCCAGACTCTCCCACTTTTTCACATGACATGTGCTCCCCGACTTTTACACATGGCACATACTCCCCTTGCTAACCAAGTCACCCCCAGTCCGGGCTGAGAAACTGCTTCCTTGATGAGGACCAGCTGGCGCCCCCACTGAGGCAATGATGGAATTGCCTTGGTGGTTTCCTTGAGGGCAGGGACACACCTTGTTGTGTCTGTCCCCCCAGTGCCCAGCGGGGGCTCAAGAAACGTCAGCCAGCAGTTTGAATGAGTCAGTGAGTGACTGACTCTTCACCCTTCTGTTTGGAGGACCTCCCATCACCCCATCCCTGCTTGTTAGAACACTTCCCATCCTTCGAGGGCATCTCAGTGCCTCCCTGTCCTTAATGTCGTCCCTGGGGCCCTCGCCTGGGAAGCTCCACTCTTCCCTGAACCTCTTTCTTATCATCTTTGTGCCCAATGAACATAGGCTTCTTGAGAGCACGACCTGAGTCCTCCTTCACACTGGATTATTAATCATGTTGATACACCCTCTAATTTAAAAAACTTTCACCCACACTCTGTTCAAAAGTAATTCACCAGACCGTTCATGAGCTCCCAAAGCTGACACGTGCCAGGCGTGTTCCAGGCCGGGCTCCTGACTGTGGGGCTGGGCACTCCTGTGGGGGAGGCAGAGGCTGGCCAGTCCGCTGAGGTCAGGCTGCTCTGGCCCTGGCCCCTCTTCAGAGCCGAGTCACTGGGCCCGGAGAAGGTGACTCTCCTGCTGCGAGAAGGTGACCCAGCCTGAGCAGGGTCCAGGGTACTCTTTTCCCCTTATGCCCCGGCACGAGTCCTGTGACCTAGCCCTGGACAGTTCCGCCCAGGTGGGTGCTCCAAAGAGTGATGAAGTCTACAGTATTGAATTTCTTCTTCTTTTCCCTCTTCTTTTTTATTGAAATATAAAGTTAAGTCGCTCGCTCAGGCATGTCCAACTCTTTGCGACCCCGTGGACTGTAGCCCACGAGGCTCCTCTGTCCATGGGATTCTCCAGGCGAGAATACTGGAGTGGGTTGCCATTTCCTTCTCCAGGGGATCTTCCCAACTCAGGGATGGAACCCAGGTCTCCTGCATTGGCAGGCAGACGCTTTAACCTCTGAGCCACCATAGTTGGTTACAATGTTGTGTTAGTTTCAGGTATACAGCAAGGTGATTCAGATGTATATAATATAATATACATATAATATTTTTGTATAATGTATTTTTCTGATTCTTTTCCATTTTAGGTTTTCTGATTCTTTTCCATAAATTCCCTCTGCTATATAGTGTAGGTTCATATAATCAAACCTATGGTTTTTCCAGTAGTCATGTATGGATATGAGAGTTGAACTATAAAGAAGACTGAGTGCCAGAAATTGATGCTTTTGAACTGTGATGCCGGAGAAGACTCTTGAGAGTCCCTTGGACAGCAAGGAGATCAAGCCAGTCAGTCTTAAGGGAAATCAACCCTGAATGTTCTTTGGAAGGACTGGTGCTAAAGCTGAAGCTCCAATACTTTGGCCACCTGATGTGAAGAACGGACTCATTGGAAAAGACCCTGATGCTGGGAAGGACTGAGGGGAGGAGGAATAGTATTCCACTGTATAGAAATGTGACACCTTTATCCATTCTTCTGCTGATGAGCATTCAGTTTGCTTTCATGTCCTGGGCTATTCTAAATAGTGCTTCTGTGAATTTTGAGATGTATCTGTCTTTTCAAATTAGTTTTTGTCTTTTCCAGATGTATGCCCCAGGAGTGGGATTGCTGGGTTGTATGGTAACTCTATTTTTAGCTTTTTAAGGAACCTCCATACTGATTTCCACAGTGGCTGAACCAATTTACCTTCCTACCAACAGTGTAAGAGGCTCCCTTTTCTTCACACCTTCTCCAGCTGAATTTCTTCTTAAAATTATAGCAAATGTAGCTTCTTCTTTTATTTGAGGTCTTGTTGATTGGAAATCCAGTAGATGCCCCAAGTAGGTAATGAGTCATTTCTGTTTCTGGCACGGAAAGCCATGTCAGACTTGTACTTTTTGAATAAAACCAAGGTTTGTGTCACCCTTAGTCCTCCACCTGCTTCCTCTGTTGCTTCTCTGCTAAAGGAAAGGGTTAGTCCTCATCTGTAGGGCTCTTCTTCCCATACCAGCAGCTCCTGTGGTCAGGGGTTGGGTCTTTGTTGCTCCCTCTCAGAGCAGAGAAGGACTCCAACCCATCTGGGAAATGAGTTTCCTGCCCCACCCAGAAGTCTGACCCCAGTCCCTTCTGCTGTGGCCACCACTATCTCCGTGCTCTGGTCTCCAAGGGAAAGCTCTGCCCCCTGGACCTTTTGCTCCATCCCGGAGGTCCTGCCTCTCATGCTGAAGAGCAGGCTCCCAACCCCCACCAGGCTCACCTGCTTGGCGCCTGTCCCAGGGGACACAGAGATGTTATCCCTGGGGGTATGGGCATCAATGGGGGCATTGTTCCCACCCTGTCCAAGCAGAATCAGGGAGGGACAGGACAGAGACTGGGAATGTCCCAGGTGCCACACAGGCTGGCTTTGTCCTCCTCTTCCTCTCCCTCCCACCCTGCCCCCACCAAAAACACAGACCTTTCCCTGCCCCCTTCACAGGCTCCTCCATAGCCCAGGGCAATGCAGCTGCTGCAGGGGTGGGGTCAGGATAGCTTTGGGCAGCTCTGTGGGAGCAAGGTGTCCCCTCTGCCTGATCTCTTTGGAGCTGGGCTTCTGCTCAGGGAGACCCAGCCCTGCCTGCCCAGCTTGCCCACCTGTGGCCGCCCTGTCTGGGTCCCTTCCCTGGGCCTGCCCTCTCCGTGTGCCATCCAGACCCAGCCCACACTTAGCTGCCCTGTAGAGACTTCCCATCCCCAGTCACATGGATTTGGGCCCCCAGGAGACAGAACAGGTTGTATGTAAAAATCAGTTCCCAAGAGCTGACCCCATTGTGGGGACCCCTGGGTTCAGGCCCCAGCTCTGTTAGCAGTTCTGTGACCCGGGTGCGGCATTGTACCTGGAGGTCTCTTTGGTCCCATCTATAAAGTGCCGGTGTTGGCCCATCTTCCCTAAGCTCCCACGGTCTCCTCGCGCAGCTGCCTCCTGGGAAGTGGAGACACGCTGCCCCGGGGAGAAAAGAGCCCCCATCCCCAGGCTTCCGGCTCTCCTTAACCTCCAGCCATAGCTTTGTCCCTGAAGCGTGAGTGACAGCCACAGAAAGCTAATGGAAACCCGCAGCGCTGTGAGTGAAACTGATCTCCAGATCCAGATCCAGTTTCTCCTCTCCAGGCCCCAGGCCTCCCTTGCACCTGCTCTGGCCTCTTTGTACGTTAGGCCAGGAGCGCTGGCTGTCTTTCATCTGCCTCCCGCCCCATTCATGCCTTAAGCCTGGGGCACCGCCTCCTGCCTCCTGGCTGGGGCACGATGCTGTAGGCTGGCCAGGAGGGCACCCCGGAGCCCGGCCCTCTCCCCCCTCCTCTCACTGGGAAGAACACAGGCTGAGGAGCAGAGGGCAGGAAGGAGACACTGTGTCCCATCAGAAATAGCAAGGAGAGCTCAGCACTGGGGATTGGGGGG
>SJYV01005751.1:1449248-1460013 GCA_006410875.1 Neotragus pygmaeus | reverse complement strand
GTGCCATCCAGACCCAGCCCACACTTAGCTGCCCTGTAGAGACTTCCCATCCCCAGTCACATGGATTTGGGCCCCCAGGAGACAGAACAGGTTGTATGTAAAAATCAGTTCCCAAGAGCTGACCCCATTGTGGGGACCCCTGGGTTCAGGCCCCAGCTCTGTTAGCAGTTCTGTGACCCGGGTGCGGCATTGTACCTGGAGGTCTCTTTGGTCCCATCTATAAAGTGCCGGTGTTGGCCCATCTTCCCTAAGCTCCCACGGTCTCCTCGCGCAGCTGCCTCCTGGGAAGTGGAGACACGCTGCCCCGGGGAGAAAAGAGCCCCCATCCCCAGGCTTCCGGCTCTCCTTAACCTCCAGCCATAGCTTTGTCCCTGAAGCGTGAGTGACAGCCACAGAAAGCTAATGGAAACCCGCAGCGCTGTGAGTGAAACTGATCTCCAGATCCAGATCCAGTTTCTCCTCTCCAGGCCCCAGGCCTCCCTTGCACCTGCTCTGGCCTCTTTGTACGTTAGGCCAGGAGCGCTGGCTGTCTTTCATCTGCCTCCCGCCCCATTCATGCCTTAAGCCTGGGGCACCGCCTCCTGCCTCCTGGCTGGGGCACGATGCTGTAGGCTGGCCAGGAGGGCACCCCGGAGCCCGGCCCTCTCCCCCCTCCTCTCACTGGGAAGAACACAGGCTGAGGAGCAGAGGGCAGGAAGGAGACACTGTGTCCCATCAGAAATAGCAAGGAGAGCTCAGCACTGGGGATTGGGGGGGTTCTTTTGATGAAAAAAGTATAAATTCAAGAGAGCTTTGTGGAGGAGGGACAATTTCCCACATGAATTTAGCACATGTTTAAGCCCAGCAGTGTCTGTGAGCAGGGCCTATCTTTCTTGTCAGACTGACCGTGGTTGTTTATTTGTTTTTAAACTTTTAATTTTGTATTGGTATAGAAGATTAACAATGTTGTTAAAATTTCAGGTGGACAGCGAAGGAACACATATACCATACATATACCATATCCATTCTCCTCCAAACTCCCCTCCCGTCCAGGCTGCCACATAACATTAAGCAGAGTTCCATGTGCTACACCCTATGTCCTTGTTGGCTATCCATTTAAAATATAGCAATGTGTACACATCCATCCCAAACTCCCTGACCATCCCTTCTCCACAACCTTCCCCACCAGGAACCATAAGTTCATTATACTGAGAGAAGTAAGACAGAAAAGAAATATCGTGTGACATCCCTTATATGTGGAATCTAAAAGAAATGGTACAGATGAACTCACAAAACAGAAAGATTCACAGACTTAGAGAACGAACTCAGCAAATATTTACTGATGCTGACAGTACAAGTTATCGTTTTAGGTGCTTCGTGTACAGCTGTAAACAAAACAAAGCCTTTATTTTCACTCAGTTCATGTTCCTGACTGGGGGTGAGGGAGACAGACACAGATAAGATGCTAGTTGGTTAGGAGAACTCTCCTATTTAGGAGAAAAATTTAAATGGATAAGGGAATAGGGAGCGACCAGATGATAGTTTAGATCTGGACTAGCGGGCTCCTCTGAGGATGTGATGTCTGAGCAGAGAGCTGGGTGGACAGCTGATGGAAGGTATCTTGGGCAGAGGGAACAATCAGTGCAAAGGCACTGAGATGGGGAGAGCCTGGCGTGTCGAGAGAGTAGCAAGGAGCCCACTGTGGCTGGAGCAGATGAGTGGAGGGGAGGATGGTAGGAGATGAGGCTGAAATCGGATCCCACAGAGCCTCGTGGCAATGACCCTGGATTTTACTCAGAGTGAAATAGAGGAAAGCAGCCAGGGTGCCTCTCCTTTGGAGCCCCTGAAAGGCTCTAGCAATCTTCTCTTCCTCATTGCCTCCCAGGATTAGGGAGAACTTAAGAGATAAATTTGGGGAGCAGGCATGTTTACTAGGTTTATTCATCCACCCATCCTCCACCTCTCCCCTCATTTACCCATCTACCATCTGCCCATCCATTCACCTCACCATCCATCTGTTTGACAAATATTTATTGCATACCTCCTATACGTTACCACTTTCTTTGGACAAGTAGCTTATTTTCTATATCTGTAAAGGGAGGCTGTGATCATTTGTTCTTACTTCAGAGACTTGGGAGGACTAAGCAAGACAGAGTGCTTATATTGTTTAGCACAGTGCTGGGCATATAGTGAGCACTTAATACACACCCAGTTGCTATGTGACTAGTGGCTGGTATTTGCAAGCTCCCTCCACCTGCCTTTTCTGACTCATTTCAGGGTGTCTAACTGTGCCCACCCCACCTGAGGGAGCTCTCCCAGAGAGGGCATCCTGTTCCATTCTCAGAGTTTCCATTCTCAGAGTTTCCCTATGCTCCTCTCCCTCCCCAAACTGCCCCACCCCTGCGGCCTGCCCTTGGCCTCCTGTCCCAGGTGTGGCGTCAGAGCTCAACAGAATGTTCTCTCTGGGCCTCATGGTCTAAGTTGCCCTCTTTACTCGTCAGCTGGCCTCTGTCTGCCCCAGCCCGTGGGCCACCCACTCGCCACCTCCTCCAGAAACATGTTGCATTGTCTAATGTAGCTCCAACTAGGGGTTCAAAAGCCTGAGACAGAAGCTTAACTTCTAGGGAGCAAAACCTGGTAAAAGCCCAGGCCTTGAAGCCCTTTGGAGGCAGAGATGCTGAACAAATCCTGGCTTCAGTACATCTTCACTGTGGTTCCCTGCAAGTCTCTCTGTGTCTCTGGGCCTCAGTTACTTTTTCTGTAAAAGAGAACAGTAACACTCACATAAAGGTCCTTCAAGAAGAACATGCTTCACAGGTCACTGTTAACAGCACACACACATCCCACTGAAGCTGGGGCCTCGGGTGTGAATCCTTAAGATTGTGTTCAAATATGCATAGACTTTTATCTGGGGCGAGGGTTCTTTGCTTTCCTCAAGGAGACCTGAGCCAAAAAGATGAGAACGTGGCAAAAACGTAAAGACATTGAGGAAGTCATGTTTGTAATTTATTCGTTTATTTTGTAAAAGTTCAATCATTCAGACATGTTTTTGGTACCTACTCTCTGCCAGGCCCTGTGGGAGACTTGAAGACACACAGGGACTCCCCCACCCTTCAAAGGGTCCCCCTCTTAGCAACGGGTACAAGCCTAGTGGGGGCGCTGCTCTTCACAGTTTATAGAGTACCTCCTGGGGGTCATCTTCAATGATGCTTTCTGCTCCTCTGTGGGAGAGGCCATTTTACAGGTGATAAAACTGAGACCCAGAGATGCTAAGTGACCAGCCGGAGGTCACACAGCTGACATGCCAGGGCCGAGAGCCCTGAACCCATGCCTCCCTCCTGGCATGTCCCCTGGCCACCGGAGATGGGACAGCTGCTTCCCGGGCCTGGGGCACAGGGGCTCCCTCTTCTTTCAGCATTTAGCACCGTGTTGGCTGCCTCCTCCTCGTTCTCCTCCTCGTTCTCCTCCTCCTCCTGGCCTCAGCTGCTCGATGAAGCCCACCCTCCGCCCTCTGCTATGGGAATCTGCAGGGCCCAGGCCTATTAAGGGTTCCCTTCCCATAACACCTATCTGTTTTTCTTCTTCCCCTTGTTGAGGGATGCATTCGAACAGGAAGAGGCAGGCTGGCTCTGGAGTCAAAGATGCTGAAGGAGGGGTGGCTTGTGCATGAGGTAGAATGGGTGGGGTTGTGAGAGATGGAGGGCACCAGCTGAGGGACCCTCCCTCCCCTCACAGCTTCCCGGGCCCCCACAACATGCAGTCTTTTTGATGCTGCTGAGGATAAGCCAGGCCTCAGCCCACGCGAAACTCTTCACACACACCTCTGGCTCCAGGCGGTCCCTGAGACCTTGTCAGGGGCTGGCTCTGTGCCTAGGTCCCAGCCCAGGGCGCCGGGCAACAGCAAGGGGTGGGAGGCCCAGCGTGCTCCAGTATTTATTTATTTATTTGAAAGGCCCAGCATTTACATACACGGGTTCTGATTACCCCCAGGGCCGGGAGGAGGGGGACGCTGCTGCCTGGGCCTTTGATGTTCCAGAGAAGAGATGGTGAGATGGCGCTGGGAGTCATTGCTGCTGTGGGGTGTGTGCTTGGGGGGAGCCCTGTGATGTCACATCAGGAGCCCAGGGATGGCAGGTATGGGGGCCAGGCCCAGGGGTGACTGGGAGGGGTCAGAAAGTGGGAAAGAGGAGGGAGGTCCCTCTTGGGCCGGACGCGTGGCCCACAGCTGCACAGCACCAGGACCATAGCCATTGCCTAGGATTTGGGAGCACGCATGCCCTCCAAGGGCAGCAGGTTGAAGAGGAAGGGAGGAAGGAGGCACCAAAGGCCCGTGGGCAGGGCCCCACCTCTAAAAACTCCCCATCCCCAGAGAGGCCTGGAGGATGAGGACAACCTCAAGATCAATGTCCGGGTCAGGGGCATTGAAGTAGAGGCCTGAGATCCACACAGAACCACAAAGACCCCCCAAAATGGGCTCTGTGCATTTGTCTCCCAGTCTCCCATACATGCAGAGGAGCCTGGCAGGCTACAGCCCACTGGGTTGCAAAGAGTTGGACACGACTGAGTGAAAGCTTCCATATACCTCTAGGGAAACCAAGAGGACGTGTGCTCGGTGAGGCAGAGTGTTTACTCATAAGTCAGTGAGTGAAGGGACAAATGCGAAGACAGAAAGACAGGAATGCCTCTAGTGTGTCAACCATATTTACTTCTGAGTGTCTTCTACGAACTGGGCCCTATTGTATGAGTGAATGAACGAGACACAGGATCTCCCATCCCAGGGCTTTACGGGAGGAGTGCAGAGATAAGGAAGAGTTAGAAATGGGGGAGCCGTTCTTTTTAGCTCTGTCATTGGAAAAAATTTCAACCATTGTTAATATTTAATCCCATTTGCTTTCTCTTTCTCTCTCAATGTAGATATTTTTCCCCAAACATTTTGAGGGTAAGTTATACATATCGTGGCCTTTATCCCTAAATAATTTCAGCCTGTGTTTCCTAAGAATAAGGACATTCTCTTCCTTAACCACAGTATGGTTATCAATTTCATAATTTAGCATCAATTCAATATTTTATCTAATCTACCATCCATATATATCCATGTTCCAATTTTGATTAGAACTAATTCAGTTGAGTTAATAACGTCTTTCCCAGGATTTTTTGCCCTACGGACTACAGGAACCAGGGAGGTCACAGAACTAGGGAGGAGACAGTGGCAGAGCTGGGTGTCAGCCAGGAGGAAAAGCTCCTGAGAGGGGTGGAGGTGAGCACTGGCAGGGGTCGGGGGGAGGGCCCCATGCCTCAGCTTCTGGGTGGGCCTCCGAGGTATCCGAGGAAGCTTCTCTCACCATAGACATCTGGGGACTCTCAACCCAGGAAACAGAAAACCTGCGTTTCAAAGAGGTTTACCAACCTGCACAGCCAGCACCCCATCTGTCGCACCTGCCGCCCTCCCAACACACGCTCAGCGGGTGGAGATGAGTGAGTAAAACATCGTGTCAGTTATTCCAGATGTTCCAGCCAGCGAGTCCCTGGCTCAGGCAGGACCATAGAGGGCTAGTGGGAAGGTGATGGCCTGGGTTGAGGGAGCCTCTGGGATTTACGGTGGGTGGAGTTTCTACCCACAGTTTCCCTGGACAACCCACATCCTCTGCTCCCTCTGAGGTCTCCTCTAGAAACAGGCCCCTCAGCCCTGACATAATCTATCCCTATGCTTAGAACGGGGCTCAGTACTCAGTAGATATCAATCAATATCTGGAACAAATGAACAGCTCTTCTTTCTGTTCAGGAGACCAGGTTAGTACTTGGATTTTGTGGCTCTGGGTTGTTAATCTTGGGGTCTGCAACTCTGCCCACACGCTCCATCCATCCATTGGCTAAATCCAGCTATCTCCACGCACCAGCTATTGGAAACAAACAGAACTAGAGAGAGAAAGCCTGGTGGGGCAGAGAGGCATCCCAGGAAAAGCAGTGATCACCTGGTCCTTACGCCAGATGAAGGCCCAATGGGTATAGCTTGTAGTGAGAAGATGCATGATTTGACATCAAGGAGTTCCCAATATATATTTTGTTGAATCTTAGATGGTTTCCCTGTTGACCTGTCCAGAGGCAGAGGGATGCCAGAGATGACTTCTTAACCCTCCCAGATGGCCCTTTGGGGCCTCCCAGGCCCAGCCAAAGCTTTGCCCACCCGGCGTGGGTGGTGGGACTGTGGATGGTTGGCTTTAGCCTGCATCCTTGGTGTGCGCCAACCAGGCCAAAGGTGCCCCACACACTGTCTGGCCTGGGATAGTGTCCAGACTTGGTCCCCAGGGTCCTCCCACCCCTGCTGGACAGCGGCCTCTCCCAGTGACTCAGCCCTGACGTCATGGGGCGAGCGGAAAGGCCAAGGGTGTGGGAGGTGGTGGCTCCCTCCCTCCTGTCCTCACCTCCCTGGGCTCAGTCCCCATAACCTCCTTCCCTCCCACCACCCCTACCCTCTCTCACCCCCTCGTGAGCTTCCCATGAGCCCATGCGCCCAAGGTTGTTGTCTTTCCTTGTGGACACACGCCTTGTGCGTCTGGGTATGTGCTGGGCCACTGTGGCTCATGAAATAATAGAAGCACAATGTGAGAAAACTCCTGGTCTAGATCCCGAGGCCTCTCTCCTTGCCTATTAGGGGTGGGGATGGGGCACCTTTCTTGGGTGACTTGGACATTCTTAGTTTCACACTGGGGCCTCTCCGTGCCTCCAGGCCTTGGATCTGCTTGTCTATCCCATGCCCTCCAGGACCTACCTTAGGTGTGTGAGCTCAGCGTTCTGTGTTCCTTCAGATGGGAGAGAGTCCCTGAATTCGTACCTTTCCCCTCTGCAGGATGCCTCATTCAGGCCTCCAACTCTGTCCTGCCTNTCCTTTAGGATGGACTGGTTGGATCTCCTTGCAGTCCAAAGGACTCTCAAGAGTCTTATCCAACACCACAATTCAAAGCATTGGTGCTCAGTTTTCTTTATATTCCAACTCTCATATCCATACATAACTTCTGGAAAAACCATAGCTTTGACTAGACAGATCTTTGTTGGCAAAGTAATGTCTCTGCTTTTTAATATGATGTTTAGGTTGGTCATAACTTTTCTTCCAAAGAGTAAGTGTCTTTTAATTTCATGGATGCAGTCACCATCTGCAGTAATTTTGGAGCCCCTCAAAATAAAGTCTGTCATTGTTTCCGCTGTTTCCCTATCTATTTGCCAAGAAGTGATGGGACCAGATGCCATGATCTTAGTTTTCTGAATGTTGAGTTTTAAGCCAACATTTTCACTCTCCTTTTTCAGTTTCATCAAGAAGCTCTTCTTCGCTTTCTGTCATAAGGGTGGTGTCACCTGCGTATCTGAGGCTATTGATATTTCTCCCAGCAATCTTGATTCCAGCTTGTGCTTTATCCAAGCATTTAGCCCAGCATTTCTCATGATGTATTCTGCATATAAGTTAAATAAGCAGGGTGACAATCATTCCTTGATACACTCCTTTCCTGATTTGGAACCAGTCTGTTGTTCCATGTCCAGTTCAAACTGTTGCTTCCTGATCTGCATACAGATTTCTCAAGAGGCAGGTCAGGTGGTCTGGTATTCCTACCTCTTTAAGAATTTTCCAGAGTTTGTTGTCATCCACACAGTCAAAGGCTTTGGCATAGTCAATAAAGCAGAAGTAGATCTTTTCTGGAACTTTCTTGCTTTTTCATAACCCAACAGATGTTGGCAATTTGATCTTTGGATCCTCTGCCTTTTCTAAATCCAGTTTGAACACCTGGAAGTTCATGGTTCACATACTGTCGAAGCCTGGCTTAGGGAATTTTGAGGATTACTTTACTAGCGTGTGAGATGAGTGCAATTGTGCAGTGGTTTGAACATTCTTTGGCATTGCCTTTTTTGGGGGGTTGGAATGAAAACTGGCCTTTTCCAGTCCTGTGGCCACTGCTAAGATTTCTAAATTTGCTGGTGTATTGAGGGCAGCACTTTCACAGCATCATCTTTTAGGATTTGAAATAGTTCAACTGGAATTCCATCACCTCCACTAGCTATGTTTGTAATGATGCTTCCTAAGGTCCACTTGACTCCACATTCCAGGATGTCTGGCTCTAGGTGAGTGATCATACCATCATGATTATCTAGGTCATGAAGGTCTTTTTTGTATAGTTCTTCTGTGTATTCTTGCCACCTCNCACTAGCTATGTTTGTAATGATGCTTCCTAAGGTCCACTTGACTCCACATTCCAGGATGTCTGGCTCTAGGTGAGTGATCATACCATCATGATTATCTAGGTCATGAAGGTCTTTTTTGTATAGTTCTTCTGTGTATTCTTGCCACCTCTTCTTAATATCTTCTGTTTCTGCTATGTTCATACAATTTCTGTTCTTTGTTGTGCGAATCTTTGCAGGAAATGTTCCCTTGGTATCTCTAATTTTCTTGAAGAAATCCCTAGTCATTCCTATTCTATTGTTTTCCTCTATTTTTTTGCANGTAGACCTCTACGGGAGCCCCTGGAGTGGGGTGGCAGGAAGCCTCTCTGAAGTCTCGCAAAGGCAAAATGCAAATGAGCCCCCCAATTAGTATAGAGTCAGGGCGGTGGCACTTTAGGTAATAGGACTCGGGGAGCAGAGGGACCCCCACCCTCCCGCTCATCAGCTTGCCAGAGGCCCCCGCTCTGGGAAGAGGTTGGTGATGTTGTCACCCTGAGTGGAGCTGGCTGGGTGGGGCTGGGTGGGATGAGATGGGGTGAGGAGGGGGAGAGTGCTGACACTGGCAGGACTTCGGAGGGCACCAAGCTGATGTTGTCAGCAAGGACGGCCCTGCCCTCAAGGGTGAGGAAGAAGCCTGCATCTCAGCCCTCCTGGGGCAGGCAGAGGCTCCCTCTGTGGTCTGGGAGTATAGCCAGCTCCTTGACCTGGTTTGACTCAGCCAACTGGGGCCTAGTGGGCTGTGAGATCTTTGAGACACCCCCCAACAAAGGGGAACAAGGCCCTTCCGTTTATAGACAGGGAGAAGAGGTCCAGAGAGGGGAGCGATTTGTCCAGCTGGTTCTGCACAGGGCACAGGGCACAGCAGAGACTTTGGAGAATACGGTCAGTGGGACTGGGGCTCCTGAGGGAAAGTGAAGGCTGGGAGCGGAGAAGTGTGGAGGCTGTAGCAGGGAAATGTGTTGCTCACGAAGCTGTAACCTTCGTAAGTGCTGGGATTTATGGTCAGTTTCTTCCACGGCTCCTGTGGACAGACAGTATGCTGGGTCTATGGCAGAAGATAAATACTTACCTGCTCACTAGCTGAGCTTTGTAGTGCTGACAGGAATGTACAGGGAGGGCGATATACTGCAGCCAGAGCGATGGAGGGCAGACTTCAGGAAGCACTTTGTACTTTTGTGGACGAGGGCCTCTGAGATAAGTGCCTAACTAACACAGGAGCTGGCATTTGGCCCTGTCTGGTACCCTGGATCCTTCTCTGGGGTAGTATATGGGGTTGCCTCTGCTATCCACTCAACATTGTCCTCACTATGGAATGAAAACCCCATGGACTTTGTCTGTGATCATGGGAATATCCCACATCCAGGAAGAATAGGCATGGTGACATCATTGCAGCTTTGGACCAGATGTGTGGGTGCCCCTGGCTGAGCCTTCACCCCTGCAACTGCAGGGGGTCTCAGCTGAGGTCTCACAGGGGAGCTGTGGGGAGAGGCAGAGTCAGGAAGCAGAGGGAACCAGAACAGAAGAGCCTGGCTCCCCGCTTCTCCCGTCTATCCCTACCTTGTCACCCTAACAGGCCTCCCCAGCATATGATGTGTCTCCTCAGGCTCCTTTTGGCCTGATGACTCCTCGTCGGTGGTGAGAGCTGGAGGATGTGATCTGGGGAGGAGAGAGCTCAGGGCACCCGACTCTGTGAGCTTAGCGGGGGTGTCACAGCCCTTCTCAGCCCAAATGAAGGGCTTGGACCTGAACAGTGGCTCTGACGGGGGTAAAGGATCCCACCTACTCCAAACCTGAGTAGAAGGACAATTCGGGAGACAGAGTTAGCCTCCTGCAGGTAAATCAAGAGGGAGTCCAGCGTGGGCCTGCTTCTGGCCTCCGTGTCCCCTCCCCTGGGGACAGCTTCTCCCTCCTCAGCCCTCATCAGCAGACGCTCAGGCTCTCCCTGGGACATGGCTGATGCACCTTGTGTTACTGTCCTTGGGCTACTGCCCACCTCCCTTCTTAGAATTTAAAACCTTGAAGGCAAGGACCAACTTCTCTGAGACTGGCTGCCTTGGGTACAGATGTGTCAGACGTTGAGTCTCATGCAGCCTGAGCTGCCACAGCTCTCGTGGCTGTCCCGCTCTGGGGGCATTTGGAGACTTCCCCCCGAGGGCCCAGCTTCTTCCATTTGGCCTGGTGCACAGAGCTCTGGCTCTGGTCCCAAAGCCAACCTACATGCCACAGGCCTTCAGTGGAGGCATTTCTCCTCCCTGGGCCCCAGTTTCACCATCTCCAGTGTTCAGACACTCATTTGATCCCACCATCCTTCTTTCATTCATTTGCATGCTTGTTTGCATAGATCTGCATGGAACATCTAACAGCGTCTATGTTTTTCTGTTGACCTGCCTTTGCTTCGATTTCTGGTTTTATCTTTCTCCTAAATGACATGAACAAGGAGGGGGTGCAATGGACAGAGGCCACGTCTTGTCTCTGTAACCCCATCAGCTGGCACAGGGCCTGTGACATAGGACGTGCCTGATAAATGCTTGCTGAAGTAAAAGGGCTGAGAAGAGTTGCTGGGTGGGTATCTGTGGGA
>SJYV01005751.1:1353403-1449148 GCA_006410875.1 Neotragus pygmaeus | reverse complement strand
GGGGGGAGGGGAGATAACCATCTGCAAGGGCTGCCAGGTGTAGACATGGTGGAGTGCAGAGGACGCGGGCGGAGTTTTAGCCCTTGGGATCAGGGCAGAGAGCCTGGAGTTGGAAGAGTTCCCTGTGAGGTCATCTTGTCCAGCCTGATGCCTCCAGGCACTTGGCCCCAAACCAAGCAGGCCCTGCCTGGGGATGCTCCTCCCTGGCCCCAGCCTGTCCTCTGCCTTGCACCCATCTTGAACAGAGCTGCCTGAGGTCTAACTCTGACCTGCCTCATCACACTTACAGGCACTGCCCCCACGGGGATGGCCAGCCAGCTGAGGCCCCTGGCTCATCGCTTGCTGTCTGCTGGAGAACATCAAACAGATCGGGACTGGGTCCTTCTTGGTCACCTTTCGCCCTTGATTCTGAGTTTCTCTTACTTTAGCTGTATGTCCCCCTACCCCATCTTGGAGAGAAGATTCTAGAGACCATGGAGAAAAGGAGAAAAAACTATCTTCCTAAATATCCCTCTTAACCTTTCTTCACCATTTAACACCCATACCCACGTCTCTGTCCAGGCTTCCATCTTTTCTTACCCCAAAATTATTTCAACAAGACCCCTGAAAAGTACCCCCAGACTCTTCATTTCCCTCTAATCTATTCCCCAGAACTTCCATAGTGGTCTTGCTAATGTGAGGATGTATCCATGTCGTGTCTCTGCTCAACGCCCTTCAACGCAGTANAAATTATTTCAACAAGACCCCTGAAAAGTACCCCCAGACTCTTCATTTCCCTCTAATCTATTCCCCAGAACTTCCATAGTGGTCTTGCTAATGTGAGGATGTATCCATGTCGTGTCTCTGCTCAACGCCCTTCAACGCAGTACTGCCCTTAGAGCCAGCAAGAGGGCCCCCTGCTCCAGGACCCTCAAAACATGAATACGGCACTGGGGCAATGTTTGTTGCCACACCCTTGGATGCCTAGACTATGCAGGATCTGGTCCCAGAACTTTAAACATCTGCTCTTGTGATTAACACTGATCACACCAGGATGGTCTTGCTCTAAGATCGTGAAACAAAAAGCAACTGTGTATGCCATCCCAACGTTACTTTACGAGTGAGATCAATGAACGCTGTGCAGGTGAAATGACAAGGAAATGGATATACTTGCTAAATCCTTCCTTGCAGCTAGCATACATGCAATGTTATTTTAAACAAAAATTCAAGAATAATGCAATGGATTCTTTTCTTTGTGTGCAATGGATTGTTATGTAATAAAATTTCCTGGTAGTATCAAGCATCCATGTTCCTGCTTCTGTTTGAGTTACAGAAGTACACAAAAATTAACATAATATCAAAAACAGATGCACATTGCAGGTGAGAAACATTTTATTTTACTAAATAATTTATTTAACAATTTACATAAATGTAAGTCTAGATGTACCATATGTGAAATTTGATAGTGAATCTTTATATTGGTAATTCAATGGGCACTGAACATTGGAATTACAAAACATTATTTCTTATAAAAATATCTCTTCATACATAGTTATATTTATAAAATTTTAAATTATGCATTTAGATTTACTTTAATAATTCTAATTTACTATTTTGATATTCATTAGCTATAATTGGTATTTTGCCTTTTAATTGTTATATTAGAATATTTTAGTCATATTAATATGCATCCATATAAAATCCATGGCTTTATACACATTTAAAATTTTTATTGTTATGAAGGCCTACTTGTCAAGAAAGGCAAGAAGAACATTTTATCTAGCAGTTTAGTATCTTGATCTGTCGGCCTCCATTTGGACTCTAGTCCTGGGCCCCGCACACTTTAGGGATGGACGGCCAGCTTCATTGCTCCCCATTTCCTGCTGGACTCGGCCTGGTCCACAGCGGCCTCCACAGCTTGGCCTCTGCCTGTGCTTCTAGTCCCATCGCTGGAACACACTGCGCCCACCCCGGGCCTGAAATGACCTCTCCTCCCCTTCTCATCTCAGCCCACATGTGCTCCCCGCCAGCCCCAACAGGCAGATGGGTACCCTTGCAGATGCCCCACGCTGTTTGGAAATCATCTGTTAAGGCAGCTCTTCCACCATACTGTGAGGCTGTAGGCTGCCTACCCCATGGATCGGGACCTTCTCATAGGCAGGGCCTCACTGGAAGAGAGACCAGAGCGCAGTTCTGTCTCTGGGCTGGGACCATGGAGGCTTTGATACCTCTGAAGACTACAGGACTTGGACCCTGAAGAAACTACTGATAGAAGTTGTAGGGACAAGCAGCTGAGATTCTGGTCTTGGCCCAGGTCTCAACTACCCGAGCAGGACCCAGAGAGCCAAGCCCTGTGAGGATGTTGGCAGGAAGCTCCACTGCTGCCCCCGAGTCCCCGGCAGCTGCCCTGTAGCTATGGGGTGAGCGAGGGAGAAGGGAGCTGGGATGCTCGGAGGTACAGAGCTGGGTCAGGATGGGGGCAGGCAAGAGGCGGGGCAGCCAAGAAGGCTGACTGATGGTTCCTCTGGGTCCCCGGAGGAGGACTCTCTTGTTGGCAGAAGTTGAGGGGGGCAAGCGGAGTAGGAGGGGAGCCTTGCCGTCTCTCTCCTCAGAGGACAGCTCCAAACATGTTGGAGCCCCAAAATTTGTTGAGCAACTACGATGTGCCATGCGTCACACTGATGTGCTTCACCTCCCTTTCTCTAGAGAACCATGGCCTGTCTACCAGGGAAGCATCAGAGGCCATCTAGCCAATATTCCCATTTGACAGAGGAGGAAACTAAGGCTCAGAGAGGGGGAGTGACTTGCCCCAAAGTGAGCAAGAGGCAGAGCCTAGGCTGGAGTTTGGGTCTCCTGACTCCTTGCCCAGTGGGCTCTCTCACTATCCCTGGGACCTCCAAGGCAAGGACATTCTCTGCCCAGACCCGATGGAACTTACATCCCAAGTCCACAGCTTGATAGCAGGTCCTTTGGGAGAACTTCCTGATGCTGCCATTCCTGTGCCACTGTGGCCCCCCTCCTGCTGGTTCTTAATGCAGAGCAGCAAGGGAACTAGATGGGCTCAGTTCTGCCTCAATCTCCCTTTCTCGCCTGGACTGGAGAGCCTAGTCTCTCTGCACCTTGCCTTCTGCTGGCCCAGCCCTCTATCCTCTGGGTCCCTGAGTCCCTCCAGCCTTCAGCTCCCCTAGAGCTCAGCCCCTGGGATCCTGCTCCCTCTAACCCAACATCCAGAAGAGGATTCTGAGACAACTCCCAAGACTAGGAAGTAAGAGGCTGGGTTCCTTATTTCCCTCTACTTGTTTTTTCATCATCATCATCAATGTCCTCACAATTACAGATGACGTGTCAGCGCCTGCTCTATACTAGTGGCTCGCTTACAAGTTAACACTGTTACTATTTTCCAGATGGAAAAACTGAGGTCAGAAAGGCTGAGTGAGGCCCAAAGGTGCCCTATTAGAAAATGACAAAGGGGCTGACTCTGTGGTTTGTGAAAAGGGCACAAAGCCAAACAGTTCCACTCTATCTCCCTTGTGGTTCAGCTGGTGAAGAATCCATCTGCAGTGTGGGAGACCTGGGTTCAATCCCTGGGTTGGGAAGATCCCCTGGAGAAGGGAAAGGCTACCCATTCCAGTACTCTGGCCTAGAGAATTCCATGGACTGTATTGTCCATGGGGTTGAAAAGAGTCGGACACAACCGAGCGACTTTCACTTTCCGCCCTATTGAGCCATAGCCCTTTGATAGTCCCTTTGAGCCATAGCCACCGGCTCCTCCTGCTCCGCCTAGAACTCCTAAGAAGCTTGTGTGACCCCTACCCGCATGTCTGCATCCCAAGACTGCAGCCTGGTCAGTCAGGGAGGCTGTCAGGAGCTGGATGTGTGCAGACCCACCAGAGCAGGAGCTGGTTTCTTCCTCTTAGGCTTGGTCCTCTTGCCCATTCCACCATGGCTGTGGCAGCAGGTGGCTCTGGGTGTGCTGTGGATGGATAAGAACTCTACTGACGACTCCTGTTCATTCGACCAACAGGCATGGACTTGGGTTCCTCTAGTGCACCCCGCACTGCCCTGTCTGCACTGGGCACTGAGCAGACAGGTCCAGGAATGGCCTCTGCCCTCCTGGAGCTCACTGTCCAGGGGTGATGATGGAGAAGAAATCTATCACCATCATTCATTTGACAGATGATGATCCCACGTGCCAGGTGCTATTCTAGGCTGGGGATACAGAAATGAGGGCTTCTCAGGTGGCACCAGTGGTAAAGAATCCATCTGCAAATACAGGCAGGCATAAGAGACAGGAGTTCGATCCCTGGGTTGGGAAGATCCCCTGGAGGAGGACATGGAAACCCACTCCAATATTCTTGCCTGGAGAATCCCACGGGCAGAGGAGCCTGGTATGATATAGTCCACAGAGTTGTAAAGAGATGGACATAATTGAAGCAACTAAGCACGCACACACACACATGCATACAGAAATGAACAGAACAGTCCCAAATCCCTGTGCTTAAGAAGCTCATATTCTAGAAAAGTGAGATAGAAAGTAGTTAAATAAGCAAGTGATAGAGCCTGTAGAAGGGGATGTGTGCTGTGCAGAAAAATAATGCAGGGAGGGAGTCAGAGAGTGGGACTGTGGCTGCAATTGCATCACAAAATTAATCGGTGCTGTGACAGTCTGGGGGCTCCAGGAGAGTATCTGAGGCACCTCTGATCCCTTCTTAAGCTGTTCTCACTCCCCTGCAGGGAAATGGGAACAGAACCGGGCAATTTGGAGCATCTGAGTCTCAGGTCAGTGGGGTCTCCTGTCATGATCTCTGAAGCCCACCTGTGTTAGAACCTGCAGTCTGTGCTGTGCATTCCCAGAATGCATGGGGACAGGCCTGCACACATGCGCACCCATGCTCAGCTGAACATGGGTGTGCATGTGAGCATTTCCCACCAAAAAGACGCCCAATTACTGAGTACTTGTGTTATTCCGAGCACTCTGTCCCCAAGGGGCTCAGAGTCTCGTGGCAAAGAAGAGGAGGCACAAAAACGAGAGCCGACATGAAGGGAGGGGATGCTCGAGGGAGAACCGTGGGGCAAGAGGTTACAGCAGACTCCCAGAAGGCAACAGAGCTGAACCAGCCTGGGTTGCTTTCACTAGATTAAACTCAAATAACTACAGCTTTCTGTACCAAAAGGAAATGGGCTAGTTCAGAAGGTAGTGAGTGTTCATCTCTGGAACCTCAAATGAAGGCTTGACAACAACTTTTAAAAAGGATTCAGGGACTGGATTGGGGACAGAACTGATGTTTTCTAAGGTTACTGGTGTCGCATGAAGTTGGGGGAGCCACCGAAGCAGGAGAGGGAGAGGGACTTCCCTGGTGGTCCTTCCAATGCAGAGGGTGTGGGTTTGATCCCTGATTCCAGGTACCACATGTCTTGTGGACAAAAAACTCAAAACATAAAACAGAGGCGCTATTGAAATGAATTCAATAAAGACTTTAAAAATGGTCCACATCAAAAAAATCTTCCAAAAAACATTTTTAAAAAAGAACAAGAAACAGGATGAAGCAACTTTGGACTTCATCTTAGAGGGCAGTGGGGTGCCACATAGGGTGTCTGAGCAATAGAGAAATATGGGAAAAGCTGAGTTTTGGAAGATGAATCAGACAACACTATGCTGGACCAGATTATACGGAGGGGTATGGAGGGGAGGAGAANCAAGAAACAGGATGAAGCAACTTTGGACTTCATCTTAGAGGGCAGTGGGGTGCCACATAGGGTGTCTGAGCAATAGAGAAATATGGGAAAAGCTGAGTTTTGGAAGATGAATCAGACAACACTATGCTGGACCAGATTATACGGAGGGGTGTGGAGGGGAGGAGAACAACTATTGCGCTAGCCAAATGCACTAACAGATGTGTGAGCATGTGAACACATGTATATAATGTGTGTGCACGCAGAAATCCCCAATGACTAGACAACCATCAGTTGTGAGGGCATTGAATGGTCTCTAGTCTTGAATCAGGGGTTGACCGAGACAATCTCTCGGTCCTGTTTCCAATTTTAGGCACAGGCAGAAGTATACATAGGTGTGTGTGTGCACGCGTGGGCAGCCATGTGTCTGTACTAGTTCACACTCTGTCCATTGACGGGGTTCTCTGTGGTGAGCAGGGATGCACAGCCTGGCTTGGGGATGGGTGGCTTGCAGACCTCTGTCCGGGGGTGCAGCTGGCGAGCTGCATGAACCTGTGGAAATCTGTGACAAGGGGAGTTCAGGGACTCTGCTGTCACAGGTGTAACACACAGGTGTCTGTACAGTGGGAAGGACTGCGGAAGTTCAAATGTTGCGTGAGGCTCTGCGAGTGAATTCTGCTCATTGGCTGGTGTGCAGGCTCCGAGAGACACCTAGCCAGGTGTGTGACTCCAGGTGAAAGTCTGATTTCCATCTAGTCTGGGGATACCTGTGTTGAGGGTACCACGAGCGAGGGGCTTTCCTGCACACCAGCCCTCTGAACTGTTCTACCACCCTGCATGGTACATTTTATTACTTCCATTTCAACAGGTGAGGATGCCCAAGATTCAGACCCTTACTCTGGGTTGCAATACTTCCCAAAGCAGAGCCTGAGCCCAGGCTCCCTGTCTCTGAGCCCAGGTCTCTTGCCTCAGTGGCCACCTGCAACATCTGGAGACATGTCACCAGAACGTGGTTGCGGGGGACAGCGCTCTGTTTAAACATCTTCCCAGGCACCACCCCAGGCCAACATACCCCTGCCCAAGTTCTCTGCCCCCATCCCTACCCTCTTTCTGACCTCCCCTGCCATCCGCAGGCTCGTCGGCTTCCCCCAGGCTCTCTCTCCCCACATATTCACATCCTTGCAGCTACCTCATTGCAGCGCCTGCCCAAAACAGCCTGCCTGTGTATTATCCATATGTTTGCACCCCCAGCTGGGTGCTCAGTTATTGTTCTGGCGCAGGAGGGCGAGGGGGTGGCTTGTGGGTGTAGCGACGCCGGGCTGTCTGCTTAGTTCTCCGCTTGTTATTACCTCTCCTCCAGGCTCCCATTAGCCCGCCTGCCCCAGAGGCCCGCGCAGGCTCCCTGCTCCTCGGCACCTTTGTTCCTTAATTATCACTGGGGAGCCCTGCTCACCTGCCTACCACTTTCTAAGAAGCTGTCTGGCTCCCCTTCCCCATTCTGCACCCCTAGGACCTAAGCCCGCATACCCCCGGGGCGGGGACTGGTGTCTAGCAGCAGCTTGCCTCAGGCTTCAGCAGGCTCCAGGCCTCAGGGCTGGCCATTCCTAGCCCCGCTTAGAAGTCCTTTCTTTTTTGTTTGCCGCCTCCTCTGAGAACCCTGCCTAGATTGACGCGGCCTTGGCTCTCCAGGCTGGAAGGGACTTTAAAGTCCCCTGTGACTCAACACCCACCTCCCCACTTACTGCCTGGATTGAGTCACCTACAGAAGGTAGTCAATGAATATTCAGTGAGAGGATGATTAACTTCTGCAGTCTCTGCTTAAATGCCTCTCTCATGGGTAGCTCACTCCCTTCCAAGGTAGGCAGTTACAGGTGGAGATGGCTGGGAGTGTTATAAAACCACTCACTCACATCTCTCTCCAGGACCCTCTGATTTTTAAATCTAGAGTCCACCTTCGGTGTCTCTGAGTCTGGGGCTATATGTGCTGGGGGCTTACTGATGCCCATCTCAGGCAGGAAACCCCCCAGCACAAGGCTCTGTCCAGGGGACATTTGACTCTCTTCTTGCTCTTGTGGACTCAACCGTGCCTCAGCCCGCTCTTGCCTCTGGCTCTCTCCTGTTTTAGGCCTCTGGCCGCTGTTCTTGGGCAGGAAGGTGTGGGGGAGGGAGGGGAAGCCTCAGGCCAGACAGCCAACAACAACCGCGGAGGAGGAGGGTGCTTGCTGCACACAGGCCGGGCTGCAGGAGGGAAGGCCTCAGGGAGTCGGAGGGAGACAGCAATCTCCTCTCTCCAGCCAGCCTGCCACCCTGCCGCCTGACCCTTGCACAACTCCCCGCGCAGTGCACTGTGGGAATGAGGGGGTCAGGGGATGAGGGAGTCAGGAGTGAGCTGACCCATGGAGGAACAGGGGCGCCCTCAAGTCAGGACAGCTACCGCCTAGGCTCTGAGCACACAGTGCTTCTCTCCCCAGCTTCATTCATTCTCCAGCCCTCATTCATTCTCCAGCCCTCATTCATTCTCCACTCATCTTGATCCAGTTGGAGAGTTTCCTTTGGATTCCCATGTTTGCGTTCTTTTAAAAAAATATTCATTTAGTTATCTGGCTGCACGGGGTCTTAGTTGTGGCCTGCGGGATCTAGTTCCCTGACCAGGGACCAACCCGGGTCCCCTTCCTCCAGAGTCTTAGCCACTGGACCACCAGGGAAGTCCTGTCATCTTTGAGTTCTTTACATGGGTTTCAGTTTTCTCTGAGACCAGGGGCTCTTTGGGAGCAAGCTTGTGCCTTTCCCCTGAATCTGAGTGCTCCTTGAGGGCAGGGTCGGCCTCTGTCAATTTAGGTCCATAGAGGGGCAGAGATTGGAGTCCAGCCAAGGTCTTGCCTCTGTGGGCGTTGCGTCCCCGGAGTGCTGCCCTGAGTCCAGGAAGGCGCCTGGCACACGTCGGAGGGCCCTCTGAACAAACATCAGCTGGGGGTGGAGAACTCGGGTCAGGAAGCCACCTCCAGCCACCAGACCGTGACCTCAGCTGGGCCGCCCTGCGCTGCTCTCCGGATCTGACTCAGTCCTTTCCCAAGGCTGCTGGGCGTCCATTCCCAGGGTCAGCCCCCAGGAGGCCGCCAGATGCCACAGGCCCCACCCAGAAGAGGCCCCTGCCCCTGCCCCCCTCGCACGTTGGGCAACCAGGGGCTCCAGCAGGGTTTGGGGGAGAGCAGAGGGCAAAGGTCATCTGCTGAATCACTTGCTGCACCACCTGCCTGCCTCCCTTCCCTCTTCCCTCAGTTTCTCCAGATATGAGATTTTTGTTTGGGTGTCAATGTGGGCCCTGGTCAGGAGACACCTTCCTCACAGAGTCCCTGACCGTGACGCATACCCACACTGGCTGGGGACAAAGGGACCCCCAAAGGGCAAATGAGGCAGTTCTTTCCCAATAGCCACTCCTTTGTGTGTTAGTCGACTTTTTGTGACCCCATGGACGGTAGCCCCCCTCCAGGCTCTTCTGTCCATGGGATTCTCCAGGCAAGAATACTGGAGTGGGTTGCCATTTCCTCCTCCAAGTCACTCCATTGGGGTCTTTCAAAATCTTTCCTAGAACTTTTTTCATTATGAGAGAATACATGAAAGCAGCACCTCTGGAATGTTCCCTGGGACATGTCTGCAGATGCATAGGGGTGTCTGGGGGCTACGGGGCATTGAGATCCTAGAGAAGAAGGATGAGAAATGGCCCTGCCTGATCTCGGCACTCACCCCCTCAGCCAAAGGGATCTTTATCCATGCAACCAGAGAGAGTCCCTCCTCTGCTTCAAGCCCTACAAGGCCCTTCCACCTTGTTCAAAATAATATGGCAACTCCACAAGGCCCCACCCCAGCCAGGCTCCTCTCACCTCGGAACTTCATCTTCCCCTTTCCCCTCTTTCATTTCACACCAGCCTCCCAGCCCTCCTGCTGTTTCTCCTACAGAAACACTTGCCTCAAGTTTACCCCCTACCTCGCCTCAGAGCCCTTGTATTGGCTGCTCCTTCCAACTAGAATGCTCTTCCCTTCACCTTTATTTTTGTCATCCAGAGCTCAAAAGTCCTCTTCCTAGAGGCCTTCCTAGGTGGCCACCGTCTACAACAGTGTCCCTGTGTCCCCTGGCAGCTTTATTTTTCCTCGCAGCATAATTACTAGCTAAAATGAGTTTCTCTCTAATAGCTTGGTTACGGTCTATCTCCCCCACTAGAATGTAAGTTTTCTGAGGATGGCTATATCCTTAAGGCCCAGCACAAGGCCTGGGGTAGAGGGCACTCAAGAGGTTTATTTTTTTTGTTTTTGGCTGCGATGGGCCCTAATTGCAGCACCTTTGATCTTCGTCACGGAATCTTTAGTTGCTGCACATGGGTTCTAGTTCCCCGACCTGGGGTTGAACCTGGGCCCCCTGCACTGGGAGCTCAGAGCCTTAGCCACTGGACCGCCAGGGAAGTTCCCACTCAAGAGATTTCTACTGAAGGAGATGAGTGACCTGGAGAGAGAGACACACAGAGCTAACCCAAGTGCTGGCGGGGTCAGTACAAGCAAGGCCCTGGGTAGAGGACGGACTTGGTCCTCTGGCTTCCAGGCATCAAAGGGCTGAGGGAGGAGGGGGAGGGGAGAAGGGGGCCAAGGTAAGAGGAGCTGCCAGTTAGTCCCTTCCTGAAATGACTCTCAGACCCTACTCTAAGGGCCAGTGGGGAGACCAAGGAAAGAGGTAACACAGTCACTGTTCCCTGGGCATCACCAGTCTGGAGGGGACAGAAAAGAATGCTTATAAATCTTCAAGCTCAGGCCTCTGCATTGAGCTCAAGCTGGGTTCCAAAGTTGGGGCTTTTCTGCTTGACCCAGTGTGTCAGGCTCAGTGTGTTCTAAATCGGACTTATTCTTTCTACAACTTGCTGTGGCTTCCTCAGTTTTGTCAGCAACCTCCTGCTCCTCCTGGGCCAGGAGGCCCAGACACCCAGTCACCTCTGCTCCCTCTCAGCCCGGGCCCTCCAGACTCCTCCTCCTTATACTGTGACCAGAGGCCAGTGGTCCCATGTCCTCCTCTACATCCCCTAAGCAAATGGAAAACCAGCTCTATCCACCCTGGCCCCAAACAGTCCCAGTCTATAAAACAAACTCCACCAAGGGCTTGGGGAGGGCAAGGAGAGGGAGAAGGACCCTGCCCAATGCTGACCCCCATCCTCTCTGGGGGAAACTGGGTTTAGCCAGGAAGTGCATGGACTCTGCAGTTAGCCAGCTTAGTTGCTTTATTTCTCCTTAATTCTATGACCTTGCTGCTGCTGCTAAGTCGCTTCAGTCGTGTCCGACTCTGTGCGACCCCATAGACGGCTGCCCACCAGGCTTCCCTGTCCCTGGGATTCTCCAGGCAAGAATACTGGAGTGGGTTGCCATTTCCTTCTGCAATGCATGAAAGTGAAAAGTGAAACTGAAGTCGCTCAGTCGTGTCCGACTCTTAGCGACCCCGTGGACTGCAGCCTACCAGGCTCCTCCGCCGTGGGATTTTCCAGGCAAAAGTACTGGAGTGATTTGCCGTTGCCTTCTCTGCTATGACCTTGAGGAGGTTAATTAACTTGTCCAAGTCTCTGTTTCCCTGTCTATAAAGTGGGGAATCAATGTGTATCTCACCAGGTTGCTTGGGGATTAAGTAGAAAAACAGAGAATAAGCACTTAGCTACAATCTGGAATACAGTTGATGCTTAATAAATGGGCAGCCCACCCCTTCCCTTCTAACCTTCCTCCCTGTTCAGGCTCCCCTGCCTTGGCTCCCTGTTTCTTACTATGTCCGATCTAAGTCCTTCTACGTACCTTAGGAATTGGCTGTTAAGGGTCTCCAGCTTCTGGCATGATCCTCTTAATTCAGTCTTCACTCACAACATCTCCCACACTTTCTCTTTACTCCTGTGTCCCCACTGAGTACACATGGTCATCTTTCTGCTATGCCCGCTGTCTGCTGCACTTACTCTGCAGGGCCTCCTTCTCCAGAAAGTCCCTCAAACCACTTCTGCCTTGACCATTCTCTGCCTCCTGCACAATCCTGCTCTTCATTTGGTCTCGTGATAGTGGCACTGTCAGAGTGGTTGGATGCTCCGTGTATATGGATGTCAGCTGCCCACCCTGGCTACAAAATGTTTCCAGGTGGGCAGCAAACCTTTTCTGGATCTCTCCCCAACCGAGCATGCTATGGTGCTAACCATATAGTAAGCTCTTAGCTATGTCTGTCTTTTGCTACAAAGCCATAAATAAGGCAAATCAGTGTATAAAGCAAACTGAGGCACTGCAAAGGATGCTGGGAAAAGTGAAGGTGGCTGAGTTTCTCACCAGGGACAGGAAGTAGGCTCAGGGCTTTATGTGTTACCTCTTCATTCTCATCACCCTGGGAGGTAGTACTAGCCCTATTTTACAGGCGGGAAGACTGAGGTTAAAAGAGGTTTGGTGACTTGACCAGGGTCACCTGGCAAGAAATTGACAGGGGCAGGACTCCATCTGAGGCTGAGGAGGGTATTTTCTGGGGGAGGAAATTCCAGAATGGGGAAGGTAGCCCGTTCAAAGGCTCAGGAGGGGAAGGCTAAAGTGACTCTGTAGAGGGAGTCAGTAGGCAGATGGGTTGGAGGGGACAAGGGTACCTAGGGGAAGGCCCTGGTTTGCCTCCGGAAGAGGAGGGTCTGAAACTTCTCTCTGAGAGACAGAGAAAGATACAGCAAGACCCTCCTGAAAAGCTGGCTGAAGCTCCAGAATCTTCCTAACCAGAAAAAGCCACAGCTAATCCCCTGAATTCTCGCTAGCTAACATTCTCAGCCTCCTGTCCCCAGAGCTTAGGGACAGAGATTGCATCTTTGTCCTCCTCCCCTGAGAAGCAAGGATGTCAGGGAGGTTGAGAGTGATGTCACCAGTGACCTCAGGTTTCTCATCCATCTTTCCAAAGCCATCCAAATGGTTTGCCCAAAGCGCTCAACAGTCCCTGCTGCTGTCACCCTGGCACTCGTCCCTGATGCGGCCTGTGCAGAGTCTTACCTACACCCAGATCTCACTGGAGTGCTGGGCTTAAATATCCTGCTTTCCAGTACTTGGCAAGAGACCCTCACAGTCCCCAGGCCCCCACTGGCCAAGCCCTCCATGCAGGCAGCCAGGCCCAGCTGGAATAACACAGCTTCCTTCCCTCCCTCCCTCCCACGAGCACCAGACTATTTACAGCTCGCCAGGGCCTTCACACCCATGAGCTCACTGGCACCTTCCCTACACCCACCCTGGGAGCCCAGCAGGGCAGGGGCCATTAGCCCCATTTTGAAGATGGAGAAACTGAGGCTAAACACCTTGCCTAGTGAGTCCCCTAAAGTCTGGCCCCTTGACTTAGTCTGAAGCTCTTCTCAATGCCTCCAGGAGGGTGGCCCAAATACCTCTAACTTTGAAGTGGGGGGGGTTTCAGGCCAGGGTCAGGAGAGTGGAGGGATAGGTTCTGTGGAGTGAGCTTCCAAGGCAGCGGCTGAGGAGGGCCGGAATGCGGGAAAGTTTTCATCACTGGCTGGTAAGAGCCTGGCAGGGGCCTGTGGGAGCAGAATGGTCAGCAGCCTGGGCAAGCTGGCTGGGAGTAAGGTTGGGGTCTCAGCTCCCCAAGCTAGAGCTGGGGAAAGTGTGGTGAGGGACAGCCTCCGAGCTCCCTCCTGGGAGACCGGTGCTCTATGCTAGCTGCAGCCGGAGGGACACCAGGTAGACGGCAGCAGGGACTTGCTATCCATAGATTCTCTGTTCAGGTAGAGTTCCTCTGCCACAAGGACAGGGCCCAGCCAGGGTCCCCTCCCTTGCCCCCCGCCATGTCACATGAGGGTTATGCCATTTCAGCCTCTCCCGCTCACCTCACCTCCTAGATTCGCTCCACCCCAGTTCTCCCAGCTGTCAGTCCCCGGGACGCACTCTGCCTCCCAGCCTGCATCAACTCCCTCAGCCCTTTCCAGAAGCCTTCTCTGATTCCACCTCAGACTCAGAACACGACTCTCCTCCCGGCCCAGGGAGTGACAGTTTGGATCCTCCTTGGGGTCTTCTCCGAGCCCGTGTGTTGGAGGGCTCTGACTCCCGCTAAGGCTCCCCGGCTCCGGGACAGCGACCGTGCCTCTCCCATCACGCCGTGCGGGCCTCCAGCTCCGCCTCCTTCAGCCGGGGCCGCCTCTGCCCACAGGGGGCGCCCAAACAGTGCTGCTGAGGCGAGCCACGCCGGCTGCTGCTTCCGCCGGGCCAAGCCTGGATTACCTGCGGTGACTCCGATTCCCAGGGAGATGCCAAGGGCCCCTCTAGAGCTCCAACTTTCTTTTTAATCGACCTTGGCAAAGGGAAGGGAGAACTCTTAGATAAGGAGAGAGGCCACTTATTTGAGGTGGGAGACTGGCCACCAGACAATGACCGGGAAAGAAGACTCCTTGGCCTTGCGGGTTTGCGGAGGGTGAATGGCTTGAGGTGCTCACACAGCCCAGAATGGACCCCGATGTCCCCCCCTGGCCCTGCTCTGAAAGTCCCCGGGCTAGTGGGCAGAGGCCCCAGCCAAGCAACCCCGATGTCCTTCCCCAAGTCTCTTGGAAAGAGTGGTGAGTCAGTTGTGGCCATGAACTCACCCTAGGCGTACAAATAGGAAAACAAACAGGCCTCTACTACAGGCAGAGGACAGGGCGAGGGTGAGGGGAAATGGGTTTTTCCCCAGCTGACAGAAAGGACCGCCATCTTTTGAAGTCCTCAGGAGTGTGACTGGCGTCCTATGGCCCCTAGAAACAACCACATCAAAGCTGCTCAAGGAAGGTGGTTTGAGGGGCATGCTGTCTCACACACAGTCACACACAGTGACACACCGAGTCCCCGAGGGACACAGTGACACACAGTTGAGGGCATGCAACCCACCAGGCATAAACACTCACCATCACGCAGCCAGACTAGAAGGCACACTCGAATAACATCACAGAGTCCTACACGGTCATATACAGCCATGCCAGCTGTCCCCTCCCAGAAGCACACACACAGCTGCACAGACAGCCACGTACACACACTGACACCCAGCGCTCCAGAGCCAGCCTCCCAGAGGCACACGCAGTATCACACAGGCAATACCCATTTCCACCCACATAGTCACACACACACACAGCCACACCATGGTCACATGCAGCCCACAGCCACACAGCACACAATGCGCAGAGCCACGCCCAAGCCACAAAGCGTCACACACATGCAGCCGCAGTTACACACTAGTCACATGCTCCCATCCCCATATTGCAAACACCATCATGGAGACCCACTCTGCTCACGGACCCTCTGGGACTGAGACCTGGTGGGCGTTAGGCCCTGCTATGGGAACGGGAGTGTCCGATCCATAGCCGCCAGCTCAACCCCTCTCTTGGCTGTATCTCCCTGGCCATTCTCTTTTCTGAGCCCACTGTTTTCATTCTTCAGGCTTTGCTGAGTCTCCACACCCATAGCCACCGAGGGGAGAGGCATGTAGCTTTGGAGATGCTGATGGTCCAATCAGCATTAAACCTCATCCATTTACTCCACATGCCATCATTTAGCCTGTGTGGGTGCTGTGCTGGGTGCTGTTGAAGAGAGAGGTTATTGTAAATCAAACCAAAACTGTCCACCAGTGTAAAGGCTATTTCCAAATGCGTGCTTATATGACCCTCTATGGACCTGGTCCCAAACACCAATTTGCTCCCACGCATAGACCTTAGGGAGGCCCCCAGCAAGTCCAAGACCGTTCAGTCTCATTCTTCCCAGTGGCCATTTCCAGGAGGGTGTATGGCGCTCGTGTAATTGACACAACCTCTGAGGGTAGTGCTGGGGAAAGACTCAGGAAAGACTTCTGTGTCAACTCCCCCCTACCTCACAAGGAGTGAACCTTGACAGGCAGCTTGGGTGGAAAACATCCTGTACGAGGGGCCATAGAACCAGGCTTTTGTCCAGCTCCAGTATGTCATCTTGGTCCAGTCAAGTCCCTTCTAGGGCTGAGCTTCTCCATGTGTAACACAAGGATAAGGGAGCTGGGCCAAAGCAGCTTCTCATGGTGGGCAGTGGGGAAGGAATTATTTCATTAATATAAATATTACTAGGTCCAGTCCAGATCTTGATTCCAGAATTGAAGACCCACTGGCTCTGGGGACCTACATAGTGCTTTTCAGCTCTAGGAACTATGAAATAACGAGGGGCAGCAGTGCTGGAGGCCAAGAACTACTCCAGAGACTGCCGAAGGCCTCACCTAGCCTGGAGTGCCCAGTAAACAGGAGCAACAGTCACCCTCCCTGGGTAGCCACGGCATCCAGCTGGTTTAGAGGCCTGGGCCAGTGAAGGGCTTGTCGTTAGGGAATGTGACAGCCAAAACAGAACTTTGGGACCCTGTGCTTGGCTGATGTGGGCTTCCAGGGTGGTCTGGGGACTCTTGGTACCTTTTCCAGGGATAACGATCCCATGGTTCTGTAGCACAAGGTCCCCACCCCAGGCCTGAGGGCTTGCCCAAGTGCGGGGGCGGCAGGCAGGGCAAGGTAGGAAAAGTCCATGGGACAGTTTCAAGTACCTGGGGACTCTGAATTGGGGTTCTGTTTATATTGAACCCAGTTTCCTCCACCGAGGCAACCTACTTCCAGGTTTCTACTCAGATCCTCTCCTGATGCTCATAGAAGAATCATATGCTGTCAAATTGGAGGGACATTTGTGGGGACCTGCCCCATTTCTCCAGCCTCTGGTGCAGCCCCTCAAGCATACACATCATCAAAAAGCTGCATCATTAGCATTCCATGTGCTCGGCTGCACTCAGCTAGTCACATACAGGGTGTCATTTGATCCTCACAACAATTTTAATGGTTTGTATTACTAACTCCATTTTACAGTTGAGAAAAATGAGGCTCAGAAACTCTAAACCAGCTCTCCAAGTAGCAGAACTGAGATTCGAAGCTACTGCCACCTGCTCTGGAACCCAGGTTCTCAGTCAAATCTTACAACGCTATCCCCCAGACTCTGCCTGATGCCTCCAACCACAGGAACTCTCAAATACTTAGTGAGGATGGACTGTACACACACAGGTTGGAGGAAGCAAAACTCAAAAAGAAGTAAACCTGTTCCCCAGAATGCCTTATTCCAACAGAAGAAATAAGACCTGAGAATCTCACCATACAAGGCAGAGGAAGTTGGTGCCTAAGACAGAGGTGGAGAATGTGCTACTTTTGGAATGCTCTAATTATTTAAAATGTCTTCCTTATATTGAACCTAAATATACATTCCTCCACCTTCCATTTGGTTCTCAGTATTCTGGCCTTAAAAATCACCCAGAATCAGTCTGAGTCCTTTCACACTTTTCACAGACAGTTCTTACAGCTCACTGCCCATTTTCTGTGGGGCTGGTTATCTTAATTCTCTTTAAGTCTGACTCCCATCAACTCTGGCTCTGGAAAAACCCAGAGAGCCTCAATGTCAAGATGCAAGGATTCCAATCCCAGCCCTTTCACGTACTGGTTGTGCAATGTTGGGCATGGCCCTGGGCCGCTCTGAGCATTGGTTTCTTCATCTGTGAAATGGGGATGGCAACACTTGCCTCACCTGACCAGATGATAAGGATTAGCTGAGATCCTCAGTGGGAAAGAGTTCTAACGCTACCAAGGGACAGACCCTCACCTGCATTCCTATGCTTAGGAGGAGCTGAGGGTGACTCCTAGATTAGCTGGAGATGAAATGTCTCCCTGTGCATCTGGGAATGCAGAGCACAGTGCCAGATGGCATGAGGATGAGGAGCTGGGGAAGGCAGGGTCTCTGCTCTACAGGAGCTTTTGGTCCTGGGAGTGAAATCTTCAGTCATCACCGAGTCCTCTGGGAACATAAGCTTTATAATAAAGTTGGCTCTAATACCTTCCAGAAAGATTTAGTGATGGGGACAGGCACATGCCAGTGGGTGAGCTAAAGGAACCAATAGAAAGGAAGGGGAGCTAACATATGTGAACCATCTATGTACCAGGGTAATTTGCTCAACTTCACAACATTATAAAGTTGGGCTTATTATTATGTTCATTTCACAGGTGAAGAAACTGAGGCACAGGGAAGTTTTATTTGCCCAGGTCAACAATAAAGTGTGCTTTCCTGGCTAAGCCGTGAAAAGGACCAGGATCTAGGGAGATGCTGCCATTCACAGCCCCTGCTCTCTGAGAAGCAGTGGCAGAGTAGGGAGAGACAGTATGGTCTATATCACCCCTGCCCCTGGGATTTCTCATTAATGTAACCAGAGGTACACCAGTTCACTCATCTTCACTTATTCATTCAGTGCCTGGACACTGAGCACTTATTATGTGCCTGTCACTTTGTTGGATACTGTGTTCCCTGAGGCTAAAGACCCCATCCCTATCCTCCCGCAGCAACCCCCCACCCCACCCCCTGCAAGCATCTGAGAGGATCAGTGCTGCCAGAAGGGTGGTTACAGTACAGGGGAAGGCGGAAAGATGCCTTAGAATCTACAGATGGTCAAGTGAGGGAAGCAAGACTCGTGCGTACAGTATGATTTCTTTCATGCAAAGTTCACAAACAGGTGAAAGTAACCAGATATAGGTGATAAAACTAAGGAAAAGCAGGAAAGTTGTTATCACAAAACCTGGAAAACCCAAGTGGAGGAGAGGATTATAGTCCAGAAGGGTCCCTCAGTGGGGTACTGAGGACCTGGGAGAGTCTTATTTCTTGAGCTGGGTACCTAGTTTCTGAGCATTCCTTAACTCTGTGTGCAAATGTGTATTTTCATTCACTCTTTTGTATTTTTAATCACCATTTTAACATACGTGCGTGCACACGTGCTCAGCCATGTCCAACTTTCATGACCCTATGGACTTGATACATAGAAATTGCCAGATTCACTATTTGATGGGACTGAGGTTGACCTCCCACTGTGCCCTTCCCAGAGCAGTACCTAGTAAGTGCTTAAAAAGAAAGTACTGAATTGCAGTGAGTTTTGAAGGAGCTGGAAGTGGAGTGCGTGGTCCAGCCAGACGGAAGGGGGTGACCTCAAATCTAAAATCAAAAGTTTACTAACAAGGAATTCTTCAATGAGAACTTCTTGAAGACCAAGAGGATTTAGGGGAGTCTTTCCCATGACTGTCTGGATGCTTGAGTGCCAGGAGGTCCCCTAACGAAACCTCAGCATCCAGAATCAGCTTCCCCTTCCCTCAGCCCATCACCAAACCATACGGTAGTATAAAGAGCACTGAGTCAGAGGCCTGGATTGGAAATCCAGCTCTGTATACACTAGCCAGGCAAGTGGCTGTGGCAAGGCACAGCCTTTCCTTGGCAAGGCACTTCACAACCCGGGCCTCAATGTCTTCATCTATAAAATGGGTCTAATAAATCATCTACTTCACAAGTTACTATGAGGCCCCAAGGAAGTTATAGATAGGAAAATGCTTTGGGGACTGCCATGTAGGTTTATGCCTAAAAGGTCGTATTACCCTGGTATTCTCCTCCCCCCCCCCACCGCTTGCCACCATTTTGCAAAGACAGTTCAGAATAAAGCCTTACTCTGATTAAAACAGTCCCCAATTTCAGCACCCCAGTCTCCTGGGCTTGTGATCTTCAGGGCCTGAGCTTAGGGTGATTCCAGGAGCAAGTTCCCCAAGTTTGAGGAAGCCCAGCTGGGGAAGTGGCATTCCAGGCGGCATGTCAGAGAGTGAGTCAGGATGAGGGCGGCCCTTCTCCTCCCCTGGCTCTTGGCTCAGGGCCCAGGCTGTTACTCTCATTTGCATACATCTGCATATATGCAAGTTTCACCTGTGCACCCTGGCTGGGCCCCAGGGAGATACACCTGTGCAGGGGCATGGAGGGAAATCAGAGTGTCTGGCTGCCTGCTGGGGCACTCAAACCTAAAACGTAGGTCCCTCCACTCATCCAAATGCCCGAATCTCTGAATCAAACTCTCGGCTTCTCCGCAGACTCATCTGTTTGGCCTGGCCTGGAAATTCTCCGTCATGCTTCTTCTACCCTCTTCCTGTACAATCACCAGGCCCAGCAGAATCTGTCTCAGCAACTTTTCTCACACGTCCCCTTCTTTCCATCACCTCTGCCACCAAGTCTCTGGGTCCACCCTCCTCATTTCACACACGATCTATTTGCAACAGCCTCCTAACTGGGCTCTCTGCCACCAGACTCTTCCCTCCGCCAGCCTACGTCGTCATACCCAAGCTGCCCCTGGGAAGTCCCTCAGCTTCCATCCCCGTCCTCTCCTCTGCCCACAGCCCCATCCTAAGCTCCTGGTATTGGAGGCCCCACACTGTGGAGGGTGTAGACTCTACACACATCTTTTCTTGCCTCAGTCTCCTCTTCTGTAAAAGGAGGGATAGGATCCCCTTGCAGGGTTGTTTGAAGATGTCAGTGAGAAAAATGCACATAAAGTATAAGCCTATAATAAACATCAGCCATTACTGATGTTATAACTTTTCCCAGCACCATTCCACAGAAGGTATTCATCTCCTGGGGTCCCCTCCTCCTCCCCAACCCTTCCTCTCATCCTCATTGACTGCTGCTTCTTCAGGTAAGACAACTCTACGGTGGTTAAGATGACAAGCTGGCCTGTTCTAGCTTGGACAAGTTACTCAGCCTTTTTGTGCCTCAATTTCCTCCTCTGTAAAGTGGAGATAAAATGAATACTTACGTCATAGAATCTGTGTGATAAATAAAATGATCCATGTAAGGGCTTAGCATAGTGCCCGGAACACAGAAAACACTTAATAAGTGTTCTCTGTTACTACCATCACTATTGTGTTACCCAAGACACAGGGTTTCAGAATACCCAAGCTCACCTTAGCCTTCATGACGCCAGAAGTTTCCTTGGGACTGTTTTCAGGAATAGTGCTTCCATCTGGATCCCCCTGTGTCTCCCACAGTCACAGAATCACTACCCGCATCCCTGCACCCCTAGGCAGCTAAGCAGTGCTATATTGGGTTGCCTGGAAGTAGCCAGGAATGGGACTGAGCTTCCCCATTCCCATTAGTTCTTAGGCACTTTCTGGGAAGGGCTCGTCTCCCCCAGAGATTGGGAGCCACCTCTCAGCCAAGGTGGGGCCAGGACAGGTGCCTATCAGCTCACAAGTTCAGAGGAGTTTTCACTGGAGAGGAGGGGTAAACTGATCTGAGAAGATAGAAAGGATAGCTCAGCTCAGTTCAGCTCCCCTCAAGGTCAGGAGGAGCAGAGCCCCCGATCCCCTCCAGCAAGAACAAGCCCTTTCCCCCTTTACACCCTTCCCTGCCCTCCAGCGTTTTCCAAGCAGCAGTTGAGGAACCTCTCCAGTGCGATCCTTTCCAGCGGGAATGAATGAGGGTGACTGACGTGGAGGGTAGATGTGGGCAGGAGGAGCGGCGTGAGCCACCTCTCCCTTCTTAAACAGATTGGCGAGAACCACCCCCTCCTTTCGGCTTCGCACCCCGGGCCTCCCTTAGCTGAGCCCAGTGGAGGAGGGTTGCAAGAGCTGGGAGGAGTGTGGAGGGACTGTGCTGCCTCCCACCCTCTCTCCTTGTCCACTCTCCCCCCCACATCACCCCCAGAGCCCAGCTAGGTGGTACACAGGGGTAAAGGCTGCGGAGTTTGGTTTGCGGCGGCGGGGCGGGGCGGGGAGCGGTATTGTTGGTACTCGTGATTATTTCTCTTACTTTGGGCTGCGGGTGCGACTTCGGCATCCATGTGGAGGCCCGGCCCCCCCATTCAACCCCCACTCCCGACNGGTAAAGGCTGCGGAGTTTGGTTTGCGGCGGCGGGGCGGGGCGGGGAGCGGTATTGTTGGTACTCGTGATTATTTCTCTTACTTTGGGCTGCGGGTGCGACTTCGGCATCCATGTGGAGGCCCGGCCCCCCCATTCAACCCCCACTCCCGACCCCTCGCCAAAGCACTCCGGTCATTCTCCCAGGCCAACCCAGCAGAGGTGAGGCTGTCCCTCTTCCAGACTCCAAACCAGACTAGAGGCAGGATCGGACCTACTCTTTTCTTATGAAAGAAAAATACGCCGGACCTCAAAAGGGTCTGGTCTTGGCTACAGAAAGTGAAACCAGTAACCCCACCATTTAGACTTTCCGCTGGATCCAGGGGGTCTAGCGGGATGGGGCTGAGTAACAAGGGGCGTGTCACCTGTGTGGTGGGCTTGATGCGGTTGTGTGTGTGTTGCGGGCGTGGCGTGGTGGCCTACGGAGTGTGTCTTGCGGCTGTTGGCATCTGGGAGGGAGTGTGTTGTGTCTCTGTGAGCCCGTGCACGCACCCACTTCGTCGGTGCTTGCTAGGTGCTGTTCCCACTCCAGCCACGTCCTACCAGCGGCTTCCGTCTGGGCCTGGGCGATGGAGACGGGCAGAACGCCCTAGGTTCCGTGCGAGGGTCTGGAAAGGTCTGGAGAAACCAGATGAGCTGCCTTCGTTCCAGGCGCGCGACTTCGTTGCAGACGGGTTGGCTTTGGGCCTCCCTCCAGCTCTCCGCGCTCCCCGCGGGCATCTAGCGCGGCGTTCCGCGGTCTGTCCGGCGGACAGGCCCGGGGCTGGGACACACGCCCGGAACTCCCGCGCCCCCAACCCGGCCGTTTCCCGCTCCCGCACCGGGTTGGGGCCAAGGCCANTCCCTCCAGCTCTCCGCGCTCCCCGCGGGCATCTAGCGCGGCGTTCCGCGGTCTGTCCGGCGGACAGGCCCGGGGCTGGGACACCCGCCCGGAACTCCCGCGCCCCCAACCCGGCCGTTTCCCGCTCCCGCACCGGGTTGGGGCCAAGGCCAGCCAAATGGCTCTCCCGTCGCAGATGGCGGCGCCTCTAACGCATCTTCAAAAGGGCCGCCCCATTTTTTTTTGTTGTTGTTTTTTTTTGGAGGGCAGGGAGTTATTTGGTCCAAGAGTGGTTCGTGGTATTGTTTTTAATGAATTTGGTGACTTCGTATATGTGTGTACTTTAAATGTCCCAGTCAAACCCCAACAAAAGATTTTTCCCGGAGAGGGAGTGAAATTTGGAAATAAAGCAATAACAAGAGGAGAGTGACTGAGGACCGAGCCTGCTGGAGAACGCAGGGCACAGCCCGCCGGCCGAGCGGTGCCGGGATCTCTGGGCGGCGCTGACTCCATGGTCTCCCCCTCCCCCTTCCCGGGAACGTCTCCCAGGTGATCTGGAAAATGACGCCGGGACGCCAATCACTGAGAAAGGTCTCAGGAGCTTAGAGGTAAGCGCACCCGGAGCGCGGCGTGGCTGGCAGGAGCCAGCCCGCCGGCCAGCCCACGCTCATTCACTGCTCCATCACAAAGAAAAGAGACAATAACTTATGCACATTTCAGCAAGAGTCAAATCCCTGTGTGTGGCGGGGCACGCGGGCCCCTACAGACTTCCCCTTCCCTTCGTGGGCCTCACCGAGAGTGGGGGCTTTAACCACCTCGCTCCCCGCCCAGCGGAGGGAGGACTTTTCATCCCCCTCCCTTCCCTGTCCAACTGGATTATTCACAGTTTCCCCAAACCGAGTTACTACGACAGCTCCGGCAAGTAGGACTTAAATTCCAGGGAGAACAGACGAAATTAAAATTTCGTTTGGGGTCCATGGGTGGGATGGAGGAAAAAGGGAACTGCTAATCTCGCAATGGCGGCCCCGGGCCGGGTCTTGATGGGAACCACGCCCCAGGGCAGGTCCACGCAGGCGCTGCGTGGAGGGCCTGCATCAGGTTGCAGACCCCGGCGCCCGGCACCCGTGGCATGCACTCCCCTTTGCTCCCGAACGCGGGCGCGCCGTGTGGTACCGCGCGGCGAGTACTGTACTCATCAGGTGTTTGAGGGTGTTTTCGAGGAGGGGGGATTCTGTTGGATGGAGTTCCCGGCGTCTGGGCAGGGTCCGAGCTCGGGGAACTGCGAGTGAAGCATAAATCCCACCGCCGAGGGCGCTTATTCTGCGCCAAGAATCAAAACCGCATCGGGTGGGATGGTGTTTGCCGGGCGATTGCGAAGAGCCTGCAAGCCGCCACCGAGCACCGCACGGATCGTTCGTGTCCACTCACCGAGGCTTGGCTGACTCCCCAGCCCTCAGGGTTGCCGTGTCCCCCAGCTGGGACCCGGATGTCGGCTCCCAGGCCCTCACTTCGGTGCTGGAGTTCTCCAAGCGAGCCCCTTTCACTAAGGCAGAGGACCTGCGTGAGAAAGAGTTGGGAGAGCCACTTCTGGCTTTTGTGACAAGCAGGGGCTGAAGTGCTGGTAGTGACAGGAGAGTTAGTTCATGTGTTTTGCCTGCCTTCCTTCCTCCCCTCCTCCAACTCCTCCTCCTCCTTCATCTTGGTTTTATTAGGTTTCTAGATTTTGGTTTTTGCAATTTATTCTAAAGCAAGTGACAATGGCTTGGAGGTCTTAAGCGCAGCTTCTTCATTTTAGTGGATAAAATGAGTCTCAGAGACCGGACATGGCTGACCCACGCTATCACAGCCAGCTGCCAGTTCGTAGCTGAGCTGGGATGGGAATCCAGGCCTCAGGCCTCTCAGGCTGGCCCTCCCTCCCTTCTCATCAAACACAGATTTACAGCCCTTCCTAGCCCGTGCCTATCCCTTCCACCTTTCCCCTATCCCTTCCATATCTCCCCACTCTCCCTCCAGGCTTCAGAGTTGTCGTGCTGGTCAGAGGGGACCCCTCCATGGGGATTCCACATCTGAGACCAGGAAGCTTCCTAAAGATGTTTCCAAGTTTCTGAGCCCCACAGCCCCACCACAGCCTCCAGCACGTGGGAAGAGGGAGCCCTGAAGAGGGAGGTGGTGATAGAAATTGAGATTTCCTTGTTTGTAAAGTGGGGATAATAACAGTAGCCACTTCACAGATTTCTGGTGAAGATGCACAGGGCTTGGATGTTGTGAATAGTTCATAAATTCTAAAGAACTGCAGAATGTTGCCTACTGCTGCATGAGCTCAGCCAAGGCCCCTGAGAGCCTAGGAGAAGCTCTCACTATGAGTCCCAATGAACCCCCTGGCTTCAGAGAATGCCTAAAGTCACTGCTTCAGGGGCCTCTGGGGAAGCTGCCCTTGCCCTTTCTTGCTAGATCTTGCAAGGCTCTGCAACCCAAACTCTAAGTTCCACCTCAAAAGCACCTCCCTTGTGAAAGCTTCCCGGACAGCCATGCATGCATGCTCAGTTGCTGTCATGTCTGACTCTATGACCCCATGGACTGTATAGCCCATCAGGCTCCTCTGCCCATGGCATTTCCCAGGCAAGAAGACTGGGGTGGGTTGCCAGTTCCTTTTCCAGGGGATCTTCCTGACCCAGGGATCAACCCATGTTTCTTGCATTGGCAGGCAGATTCTTTACCACTGAGCCACCAGGAGCCTCAAAGAACATTTTTCTCCTTTGGTATGCACTGAGATGCCATCCCTGGAGCCCACCATGGTACTGTTGTATGGCTGCCTCTCGAGAGGAAGATGATGGTGGCAAGAAGTTTTGGAAGGCTATATCCCTGTAAGTCCTTAGCCCGGGTTCTAAGGAAGTGGTGAGGGCATAGCTAGAACTGGGTAAGAANTCACAGGGTCACTACAATGCTCAAAAAAGTTAAGTCCATACTACGGACATAGTTAGCGCTGAATAAAGGGCAGCCCAGAGGGGAGGAGGCAGTTTGCAGCATTTTGTTCACATTAGAAACCCATAAGCAAAGGAGCACAGATATACAGAGGCAAATACACACCCACATGAGCATCTCCATGTGCATGAACATACCCACTCACCACTTCACACACAGGCACCAGTCTATAAAGATACACACATGCACAGATACACCCAGATAAACGCCCTGCAAACATGAGCTCCCATGTTCGCACACTCAGGAGCCCTTCGGGGCTGGTTAATGGGGGTGATCTGGGACTCAGGAGCAGGTGAGCCATGATCCCCAAATTTCCCTTGGGGTATCTCCCCCTCCCCCTGCCGCTCTCCACCCCATGACTGGTACAAACAATGAATCAGCTCCTCACCGGGTGACCCAGATTCCCGGCGGACAGGGCCCCACGCAGCCGCAACCAGGCCCGCCTGTCAACACCTGTAGGGAGCCAGGCGTCTGCCACTCCTCCCCTGAGCAGTGACAGGCTGCTGGGGGCTTTAGGGACAGGCTGGGGCTGGGGGACTGCCACCTCTGAGTCCCTACCCCTCTTTGTGGGGAATCTGTTCTTGCCTCCAAGCACACAAGGGGTGGAGCATTTGGGTACTGAGCAGGAATGCAGTCTTTTGATACAAGCACACGTTTTTGTACATACACTCACCTCGGGGCCCAGTCAAGTACATGTGTCCATCAATAAACACAGTGGCCCTTGAAAGGCCTTCCTCCTGGGGTGTGTTTCCCACATGTACTGTGCACACGTTAGCCTGTGTGCAAACAGATATGAATACACGTGTATGTACACCCCTCACACACACGCCTAGCCTGGGATGGTGGGGTGGGGCGGTGGGGAGCACTATGCGGACTCCCAGCAGTGACCAACGCTGCTGGGAGCCTGTGGAAGCTGGGGATTCTGAGGTAGAGGGAGGATACCTCTCCTTCTGATAGACACACTCAGTCCACACTCAGTCGCACGATTCACAAATATGCACACCTGTACACGTGCTAATGCACAAACTTCAACCGAGTTTGAGATCTGGGGGTCCTTCTACCCACAGACAAGGGTTTCAAGGGCCTGCAGGCAACTTATGAGGCCATCTAGGCTCAGCGGTGCCTGGGGTATCCCGGGGTCCCGCAGGACCCCACCGAGTCCTCACGGCCTTCGACCGCCCGCCACTGACCTGCGTCTGCGTGAGGCCCAGCTGCGCGGCCAGCTCCGCGCGCTCGGGCAGCGCCAGGTACTGGGCCTTCTGGAAGCGGCGCTGCAGGGCGGCCAACTGGTAGCTGGAGTAGATCGTGCGCGGCTTTCGGACCTTCTTGGGCTTCCCGTTCACCATGCGCACCTCAGCTTCCGGCTCCTCCTTCACGGACACTGCGGGCAAGGCACCGGGCGGTGGGCGACTCAGCCTCGGCCGGAGACACCGGCGCCCTCCGGGGCCCCGCGGGAGCCCCCACCCTCCGGCCCACCGACTCGTCCCGGGACTTCCTGGCGGCGCTCTCCGCCGCCGGCGCCCCGGGAGGGAGCTGCGGCCACAGAGCCTGGCCGGCGGCCGCCCACGACGCTGCGCTCCCGGGCTCCCGGCTCCCCCGGCCCCGGCGCCCGCCGCCCCTGGACGCGCACGGCCGCCGCCTCGCTCCCCTCGGCCCCTGCCGCCCGCCTGCTCGCCGCCCTCTCGCAGGCACCTCGCCGTCGTCACTGCTCTCGCTCTTTCTTTCCCGTTCTCCCTTCCTTTTTTTGTTTTTAGGCCTTTTCTTTTTAGAATAATTTTAGAGTTCAGAAAAAGTTGCGGACGCATCAGACTTCCTTTTCCTTCGCCCTTTCCTCAGATCCTTTCTTCCGTCTTTCCTTTCACTTTGTCTCTCCATTTTTATGCCTCCACTTTATGTTTATAAATAAAAATACTTTATATTTTATAAAAACATATTTTTATGCCTCCATTTTTCTTTTCGCCCCCGTCTCTTCACTCTCAGTTGCTGCTTCCCTCCCTGTTTCCGTAATTCTGAAGGGTCTTTCTCCGCGTCGCCCTCACCTTTCTCTCCCTCCCCAGCCCAGATCCAAACTGCGGTCGCAGAACTCCCAGCGCCCGCCGCCTGCCCCGAGCTCGAAGCAGAGCCGCTTGCTGAAGTGCCGGGAAAGCACCTGGATCCGGCTCTCTGACCGTCCAGGGCCCTCTCCTTCTCCGCCTCGCAGACCCCGATCCTCTCCCGGGACCGACCGCGGCGTCCCGCGTGCACCACGCCCCAGAGGCGCCCAGTTTCTGGACTGGAAGGTCGTCCGTCCTCTCTGGGGGTCATCTAGCTCACCGTCTCTTAACTTCAGACCGTACACTTCTTAGCCGGGACGCTCCCCTAGATTTTGGCCCCCATTCCTCTCTCTCGGGAACCCCCCAGCGCCTCCCGCTCTCAGCGACCCCGCGGTCCTCACCTGGGTCCTGAGCGGGCAGCGGCTGCTCCCGGTAGGCTCCATATTGCCGGTAGGAGGTTCCGTAGGTATATTCCGACTTGGGCGAGTAAGCGCCTGTGCCTCCAAGCCCGTTGAGACTGAACTGGTGGTGGTAGGTGTAGGGGTTTACGGTCTGGCCGTAGGGCTGCCCCGAGTAGTAGTCGTGCTGGGGAGCGCTGTAGTAGCCCAGGTCAGTGACGGAAGACTCGGGCAAGGTGGGCGAGTCCTTGGAACCCGCGTGGCAGCTGAGCGAGCTGGAGATGTCGGTGAGGATGCTGCTGAGCTTGCGATCGAAGGAGCCGCTCATCCTGGCGGGCGCCGCACCACCCCCGGGCTGGCCTCAGCCGGAACGCCGCAGCGGGCAGGAGCTCGGGGGAGGCGGAGGAGACGAGGCGGGGCTGTGTGTCCGGAGGGCGAGGGGGGAGGGTTCCCGGCAGCGTCTCTGGGGAGGGTCGGTCGAGGGGCGCTTAGACCATCGCGGGTCTTCGGGAGATCGCGGCGCGCCTCTCGTCGCGTCCCAAGCCACAGTCAAATGCTGCCAGCTCCGCCCGGCCAGCCGGTTATAGACTCAATAGTGGAGTCGCCGAGGGAGGCCCCAGCGCTCTGATTGGCTGCAAGTCTTGCCTTCCAGGCAAAACATGCTCTTGCGCTCTTTCGTTTCTCTCTCATTCTTTGTTGTTACTCAACACACAAACACACACACTCACACACACGTACAGCCACACACACACTCTCTCTCACACACACACTCACACAGACCCTTCTGTTCCTCCTCCTGTGGATCCCTTCCCCAGCCCAGATAACCCCTCAGTGTTCCTGGAGGAAAGAGTGGGACAAGGGTATCTCTGCAAGAGTCCCCAGGTCTGTCCGTCTGTCTGTCTCTCTGCCTGTGAGTGGAAGGTGGGCTCGGGTGCCGTAGAGGAGGGGAATTTGCCCGCTGGGTGTCTGTGAGGTAGGTGGTTCAAGGTGTGTGGGGTGGCGGGGCAAGTGATGGGCAGACAAACATGCCCAAAGTGGCAGGACCCAGGCTCATGAAAATGTTCTAGTTTTTTTCTTTTTTTAATTAGAAGAAAAGAAAAAAAATATATATGTTAAAAAAAAGTTTGAATATATATTACTATATCACTTTTACAGCAATGCAATCACAAAATATAACTTTAAAAAATGTTTTTAATGTTTTGTCCATCAGACAAAAGTGCTTCAGGCCTAAAAAACTCATCACTGGGTCCAGGGAAGCTCCAGGAGGTACACAGCCTGTGTGTAGTGATGTTAAATTTGTCTCCAAAAGTTTCAGAGATGACCTAGGCTTGTGGGAAAGGACATGGTCCCCATGAAGATGGGTGGGACACAGACTGGCTCTCTGCTTCAGTAAGTTTGGGGGCAGATTCTGTGCTTCTGGGACTTCTAATACCCAGAGCGAGCATTTTTAGAGATCAGGGGTGTGTGATGTGGGGGTTTCATGTGTTCTGCAGCACATACAGAGTCCACGTTCATGCAAAGAATGCACACGAGTGCAGGAGTGTGCATGTGAGAGAGTGAGCCAGTGTATATGGGAGTCTGAAAGTAGGGTGAGTGGAGGGCCATGGGATGGGGCGTCTGCGTGTGAATTTGTAGTTGTATACAGATGCACATAAAACTCTCAGCACCTTCCCAACCTCAAGTAGTTGAGAACCATGATGCTTCACTGAACCCTGTCCCCCCCAAGAAAGAGGCTCTCCTCTCTGGGGACTCGCACCTCCTAGTTCTGTCTGGCCCGCAAGGATGACTTTCTAAGTCATCCAAACTGCTCCCAAAGCTTTAGCTCATTTATCCATTCCACCTTCGAATGCCCTCTCCACTGTTCTCCGCCTTTCTCGGTTGCGGGGAGAAGGAGTCTCTTCCAAATATCAGTTCCTAGTTGCATACAACCTTCACACAGGGCTCCGCGGTCAATTCTCCGTCCTCTTCCCCTGCTTGATAGATAGGGCTAACTTGTCCCAGGACGCACAGTGCCAGCGCGCCACCTTCTGGTCAGTCTTTGGCTCGCCAGCATCCCCAAGTCTTGCCCAGCCCGGAGGAGGGGTCTCTTTCGTAGACTGCCCGGTGGAGAAGCGCGCTTTGGAAGGGGCTCTGTGCCCCTTTCCAAAGCCAGCCCGCCAGATAGGCTGTCAGGGTTCTCAGGGCTTTGAGAGNGTCTTTGGCTCGCCAGCATCCCCAAGTCTTGCCCAGCCCGGAGGAGGGGTCTCTTTCGTAGACTGCCCGGTGGAGAAGCGCGCTTTGGAAGGGGCTCTGTGCCCCTTTCCAAAGCCAGCCCGCCAGATAGGCTGTCAGGGTTCTCAGGGCTTTGAGAGTTGCCGTTGGCGAAGACAGAAGGCCACAGTCCGGGGTGCAAGGGGCAGGAGTGCCCGCCAGGCCCAAGTGGAGAGGCCGCGGCGTGGGAAAGGTGGGGGCGGGGGCTGGGCCTGGGGAGCGCTATCTGTCTGTCTATCTCCGCGTCCCCCCAGCGCCTATCGCCGGCCGCTCCGAGCCCGTGGCGGGGCGAGTTGCCACCCGCTCTGGATGCCCTCTGTTCTGGTGCCAAGAGGGCGCCTGGAGAGCCCGCGGCGCTAGGGGCAGGAAGGGCACTGGGCGGGGCCGCCCCCCCCCTCCTAGAATGGGAGCGGGGGAGGCAGGCAGGGCCTGTTTTGAAGCCCCCGGCACTCCAGAGTTGGATAAGCCCCTTCTTGGGGGTTCGTTCATTCATTCATTCACTCGTCAACTTAGAGAAACGCCAAGTAATGCTGAGACAGAAGGAAGTCTACCTTACTCACACGGTCCTCAATGAAGCCTCACTCCCTTCCCTCCTTCTGGCACTCCTAAGTAAAGTGAAGGAGCAGTGGGTTGGAAGCTCGGAATCCTGGAATCATGAAAGCGTGGTGGTGATGGTGGGTTATCTTAGGATAATTTCTATGCTGCATTCTGCTATGAAAACCTGAGAGTTCTAAAAGCAGATTTAAACTGCAGCATTAGGGACTGAAGAGAGCAATTAAATAATTGTTTGGTAATGTGAAGTTAGCATCTGATCCCCCATTGCCCTCCGTGCTCCAGGACTCCAGGGACCGTATCTGCTTAGTTCACTACTATGTTCTAGATACCAAGGGCAGGTCCTGGCACACACAATCTTGGTACTCAATAGATGTTTGATGAATGAATAACTAGGACTCCCTAATACTGGAGAGGGGCTGAATCATCTCGGTTGGGTACGCTTGCAGGGTTAGGGAAAGGGGTGGCCTGGGGCAGGCTCCGGCCCCAAGCTGTCCCACCCCAGATGAGGCCATGTGGCCCCAAAGGGGCCCGTCAGGCCAGCAAGACTGGAGCCGCCAGCCGCTGGGCAGGCACCTGCCAGCTCAGGGTGGTGAGGTTGCCAGAGGATTCAGTGGGACTAGTGCCACCCATTGCGCCTCAGCTGAGCCAACAAGATGAGCAGGTGTCAGCCTGGGCATAGTCCTGCCGCTGGTGGAGGGGTGATGGAGGGCAGACAGTCTGATGCCTCCAGGAGGCTGGCAGGAGGGAGAAGGGGCAGTGCTGGCCAATGCTTCGAAGTCCATCGAACACCCTCTCTCTGGTACGAGAACATGTTCTCTGTTGAAGCAAGCGACTCCTTAGAGCCCAAATATTATGCCACCTGGGCAGTGCCGGAGCAGCTGGATTTACAGAGTGCCAGGTCTGAGGGGAGGAACTCAGGAAGGACCCAGCCCGAGGGTGAGCCGGCCAGCTCCTGTTCTCTTCATTGTCTGGTGAGCTGGCGCCACCTCGTGGTCACTGTGAGGAGGCGTGTCCAGCTGCACTTCGGTAGACCTGGGAAAGCAGGCAGGCCACCTGCAGGGTTCCCCCATCACACCCAATGTTATCTTTACTTATTTTAGAAGCCCTATCAACACTAAATATTCACTTTTCACCATGACTTTGCCTTACTCTGCAGTTACCACCTCTCCCTCCTCCCACCCATCCTTGTCCAGCCAGTGACTCCTTCCCTTAGGTTTCTCCTTTGTAAATCAAAAAGCGGATTATTAGATGGCCCTTCAATCTCTGATGTTCTAAGATTTTGATTATAGGACTCTTGCCTCTTAAAGGGGAAATTCCCTCTATCTCCTCTCCAACTCCCTTGCAGGTGCACCCCTGGATGTTTTTCTTCTTTCTGGAGTCCTTTGTCCTTCCAACAGATATTTCCTGAGCTTCTGCCACATTAGGTTCTGAGAATGGAGTAGTGGACAAGGAAGATACAATGGCCTCCTCCATGGAGGTCCAGGTTTAGTGGGGGAAGTGGATATCCCTGCAGCCAGTTTCCCTACAGTGAGTGAGGGATCTACTGGGACGGGGTAGCACAGGCTGGGGGCTGTAGGTGAAGCGGCAGTGGAGTCAGAGCCCCAGAACACAGAGCTCCTGGGACTCTGGAGCAGGAGAGTGGGATTTATCTGGAGGCTATGGAGATTGTCTGAAAAATTTTAACCAGAATAGATTGAATTTTCATTCCAGAAGGTTTCCTCTGGTGGCTGTGTGGGGATGAATCAGAAGGACACGCTTGGAGTCTGGGAGGCTGCTGCAGAAGCAGAAAGGGGGAGCTGTGTCTGGGTTAAGGAAGAGGCAGCAGAGGGGGAGAGAAGCGGGTGGATTTGAGAGATGGTTAGAAGGTAGATGGATAGTGCTTGGTTGTGAGCGACAAGGAGAGGGCAATAGCGTGGAGTTCCACCCAACTTCTGACTTGGGCAACTGAGTGGAAAGTTGAGACCATTATCTGAGGGAAAGACAACATCAGGGAGAGGGGGTGCTTGATGAGGAAGAGCATCTGTTCTGTTTTTTTTTAACCTTTTCATCAGAGTATCAGATTTATGCAGAAAAGTGCACAAACGATAATCAATGATTTGCACAAACCAAACATGGCTTGTACCTGAGTTTATTCCCAGTGCTGCGAGTACCAGGTTGAGAAACAACATCACCAGCACTGGGACTTCCCTGGAGGTCTAGTGGCTAAGATTCCGAGCTCCCCAGGCAGGGGGCCTGGTTCCATTCCTGGTCAGGGAACTGGATCCCATATGCCACAACTAAGAGTGCATGTGCCACAACTAAGACTTAGCACAGCCAAACAAAAATAAAATTTAAAAATATCATTAAAACCATCAGCTATCTCCTCCTCTTGAGCAACAGTAACCTTCTACCAAGATGTATGCTTGATTGCATGAACCCCNACCTGATGAGAAGAACTGACTCATTGGAAAAGACTCTGATGCTGGGAAAGATTGAAGGCAGGAGGAGAAGGAGATGATAGAGGATGAGGTGGTTGGATGGCATCACCGACTTGATGGACATGAGTTTGGGTAAACACCAGGAGCTGGTGATGGACAGGGAGGCCTGGAGTGCTACAGTCCATGGGGTTGCAAAGAGTTGGACACAACTGAGCAACTGAATTGAACTGAATCTGCCAAATGCCCTGCACATCCTGTGCACAGTGCTACTAAAAGGGTGTGATTTACTTACCTGTGATATTGAGGTTTTTACAATGAATTCTTTCAGTCGCTTTTTAGTTTCCTCAAAATGTGCNTGGACACAACAGAGCAACTGAATTGAACTGAATCTGCCAAATGCCCTGCACATCCTGTGCACAGTGCTACTAAAAGGGTGTGATTTACTTACCTGTGATATTGAGGTTTTTACAATGAATTCTTTCAGTCGCTTTTTAGTTTCCTCAAAATGTGCTGCTGCTGCTACTGCTGCTAAGTCGCTTCAGTCGTGTCCGACTCTGTGTGACCCCAGAGACGGCAGCCCACTAGGCTCCCCCGTCCCTGGGATTCTCCAGGCAAGAACACTGGAATGGGTTGCCATTTCCTTCTCCAGTGCATGAAAGTGAAAGTGAAGTTGCTCAGTTGTGTCCGACCCTCAGTGACCCCATGGACTGCAGCCTTCCAGGCTCCTCTGTCCATGGGATTTTCCAGGCAAGAGTATGGGAGTGGGATGCCAGCTCTTAATAAGTGTATTGACCTTGTATAAATGGAAGGAGATCGCTCCCTTGGACATGTGCCCACAGGACAGCTCTCAAGATTGCTGTCCATGGTAGAGATTAGAGTGTTGACCTGTTGTAAAATCATATTTTTAAAGAGTGAATTTGGAAATGCATTAAAGATGAGAATGGAGAAAAGGATAAATGTAAAACAAATGTTTATGCTATTTCTCCAAAACTGCTTGATGACCTTTACAGAGGCCATGCAGAGTCCAGAAAAGATGAACCAACCGCGTCTGAGTTGTTCAATGTTATCTGTAGCTCGTGACAAAAACTCATATAGAAAAAAAAACTCATACTTTGGAAATAAGGCTGCTTCAAGACTTTCTTAATTTCTCTACTAAAACTTAAACTGACTTGAAATCTGTTAGTCTGGGTTCTGCAGAGAAACAGAACCAACAGGACATTAGATAAATATTGGGCTTCCCAGGTGGCACTAGCAGTAAAGAATCCACCAGCAAATGCAGGAGACGCAGGAGGACCGGGTTTGATCCCTGGGTCGGGAAGATCCCCTGGAGTAGGAAATGGCAACCCACTATTCTTGCCTGGAAAGTTCCGTGGACAGAGGAGCCTGGCGGGCTACAGTCCATGAGGTCTCAGAGAGTCAAACACGGCTGACCGTGAATGTACTGCATAGAAAGACATAGATAGACGGGGTGACCAGAGCTGCCTGTCTGTATCTGTAAGCATATAGATGCATACTTATTCATGTTAAGAATTGGCTCCTGTGGTGTTGGTGGTTGAGAAGACTTCTGTATCTATGGTCAACAAGCTGAAGACCAAGGAAGCTGACAGTGTGGTTCCAGTCTGTGTCCCAAGACCTGAGACCCAGGAGGGCCAACGATGTAAGTTCTAGTCTCAATCTGACACCCAGGCTTTCAAAGGGGTGGATGAGGTCCCTCATGTAGGAGAGAGCAACCTATAGACTCAGTGTATTCAGTCTACTGATTCCAAGACTAATCTCATTCAGAAACACCCTCACAGACACACCCAGAAAAATGTTTAACCAAATATCTGGGCACCCCAGTGACCTAATCCAACTGATACATAAAAGGAACCTTTGCAGGAATCAGCTTTGATTTCACAAATTCAAATTACCTCTGTGCTCTAAACCATTTTCCCGAAGAAAGAAGTTAAATTTCTGATGACATCTGAGTATTTGAAAAGTATGGACATTTTAGATACGGACAGTCTATATGATGAATTCATAGGTGCAAAAGACTGGATTGATAAACAGCTGATTGACCAAGACAGGTCTGTAGATAAAAGTGGATGGACATTTCTCAGGAGCTGTGAACTGATTTCCACAATCTGAAAATGCTGAAATGTCTTTGTTGAGAGGATTTTTGGTTCGACATCATCATGTTGGACTGACACAAAGAATCAGTAGCATGTGGGCTTGATATGAGCAGAACCGTAGGTCCGAGTGAATTTTACATTTGCCTGTCTGGAGTTGCACTGTTATGTGAAAGAGAAGAAGGCCATCCTAAACAAAGACCTCAGGCAGTTCAGTTACCGGAAAAGAAACCAGAAAGAGTCAAATTGCCCTACCACGCCACAGGACAGCAAGAAAGATGTCTTTGCTCTTTTTAAAATTAAATACGGATAGTATCTATTTCATTTGTCCTATTATATTTCTGTTCTCCTTTCAAATTAGCCTCCAATTAAAATAAATACATTTATATTAAAAAAATAAAAGACTCACATTTATGTATCTTAAGAATACACAGTAATGTAGCCCACAAAGTTTTAGTTTCAATCGAGTTTCCAAGAATTAAAATAAATTTATAAAATTATATGAGGACAAAAAGAAAGATGTTATAAAAATATCGTTATATTTGTTTGGTCCTACTATCGGTGAGTGCTAATCTCCTCTTTTAACTAGTCTTATTGTTTTGTTTACGTAACAGCACTTATGGACCAGAAAAGTGAATACTAGAGAATAACACATAATTTCAAATAGATAACTATTTTCATATATTAATGTTAAAGTCATAGCGCATGGATTTTCCATATATGATATTACTATGCTCTTATATGTTTTTCTGGTATGACTGTGTCCCGGGTTGACTTTAAAAAATTGGTCACGCATGTATGAAGTGATTTGCTGCCTTTGAAAGGCAGGGCCCGGGCAAAACTCAGTTCACAGAGCTCAGATGAGGTCCCCAGGTCCACTCTGTCTCTCTGTCTGCTTTTCGCGCCCCCACAGCCTGCTCTTACATTACCCCTAACAGTCCAAGCCAGGAAAGCGCTTCCCCGGATGCAGTCCTGGGATTGGGTTTCAGCAGGTGCCCTGAACCTCTTGCATGGCCTCCAGATGGAGTTGCCAGCTCCCACACACACAGGTTACAGAGTGGAGAGGTGCTTCCCTAAAGGGAAATTGAGGGGCTCTTACCAGACGGGGGAATAGATGCTGTGCAGGCAAAAGCAGCCTCAGCTGTCCATTACCCGGCCGGCCAGGAGCCAGAGTGCTTCCTGCTAAATCGTTTTTGTCCAGATCCCTGGAGCCAAACAAACACACATCTATTTGATCACTCACCATATTTATTGAGATGATCCAACCATGTGTCTCTCTTACTGATTGGACAGTGAGTTTCCCAAGGTCAGGGACCACGTCTGATTCCTGCTCTGTCCTCAATGCCTCACACTCAGCCAGGGGCTCAGGTCGCAGGTGCTCACTAATGTCCCTGGGATCCTGCTCTCGCGTCTGTCCTCAGTTGTCGCTTCACACAAGCCTTGCACAATCTCTTCCACTTCTCTGGCCTTTCAATCTGCAGCTCTGGCACAGGCCCTCCCCCCAAGTCCAGAACTGGGCATATACTCTCTTCTGGACACTCTAACTGGGGCATCCCAAAGGCAGCTCAAACACCACCTGTTGGAAACTGAATCTTCCAATATCATCCTAAACCTTCTCCTTCACTGCTCGCCTTCTCAGCAACAGCACCATGACGCTCACTGTACTACACTCCCACCTGCCACACTCGCTCCCCAAGGGCTACTGATCCAGTCTCCAAAATACCTTCATTTTTCCCTGCCATGCTCACCCCACGGCCCTGCCTCCCCCACCCAACCCAGGCCTCCCTCCCCTGACGTCCTACCCCAGGCCTCTCTTAACCCGGCCCTCCTCTGTAATGGGAAGTGCAGCTCAAAAACCCTTGGGTGCATCATCTTCACCTTCAGGCCCACACTAGCAGCACTTCAGCCCCGCAGACTCCAGCCCTGCCAAGAGCCCTGCATTTCCTAGGGGCCAGCTGGGAGCATGTGCCCCTCTCTGAGTCCGTCCTCCTTCTTTAGGTGCTAACCTCTTGTCCTTGGAGACCAACCTTACCTCCATGAAGCCCCCTGTGATCCACAGCCCAGTCCCTCAGCTCAAAGCCCCACGCCTGGGCTCCTGGGACCTCTGTGCTTTTCGCTTCTCTACCTTGCGTGTCTACTGTATTAGACAGCAATCTGGTTTCCTGCAGTAAAACCTCTGTTGTTAGACAGGTGGTCTCTCTTCTACCAGTCTCTCCCTCTAGACTGTGAGTGCCAAGGGGGCAGGATGACACCCTTAACCTTGAACTTGTCAGAATTTATCACATAGTAAGTGCTCATCAGTCGTGACATGGGTGATCCGTGGACCAGCGACGGCAGGGTTTGGCAAACTTTGTAAGGGGCCAGCTAGGAAATATTTCAGCCTTTGCAGGTCTTGTGGTCTCTGTTACAAGAAAGCAGCCACAGTCAACAGTAAGTAACACTGTATTTGCAAAATCAGGTTGGATTTAGTCTGTGGACTGCAGTTTGCCAGCTCCTGAACTATATGGATGAACTCCCCCAGCGCTTGGGGACAACTTCCCCCCAACTTTCATGCCCAGTGAGACCTATGCCTGCTTGCTGTTCTGATCAGCCTCCCTTCTCAGCCTGCCCCAAAGGCCCTTCCCCCATCCCCTTCTTTCCCCTTCCCGCCCCATTCCACTCTCCGCTACTCACCTGTGACTCAGAGTTCAGCTTTCTTCCCCTGGGGCTCCTCCTGCCCAGCCACACGGACTCCCCATCATTCCCACCTTGACACAATGACTGCCCTATGGACAAAGGAATGACAAGCAGATATTTACCATGAATAGCATTTCCTTGGCTGATCAGAAGCACTTTTCTTCGCAAAGCAGTTTACCTGTGGTTTTCCACTCTTGTCAGCCCCTGCCTCTCTTACCTTTAGCTGGGTTCCCTGAGGACTTTCCCCTAAAGGCTCAGCCCTCCTGGCCCCTGCCCTGGCAGATGTGCTGTGTGTCAATCAACAGCGTTGGTCCCCAGGAAGATGAGCATATGGAGAGGGTTATTTTCCTCCCCGGAAAACTAAGGAGGGGCAGGTATAGAAAAAGCGTGAGAGATTTTGTTTTCTGATAGTACGTGAGGCAAGGAGAAGATGAGAGCCAAGGCGCCCGCCCTTGCCCAGCCCCTTGCCTCAGCTGCACTCCTGGGTAGGCAGGTGGCAGAAGGGTTTATGTGAGAGACTTGGAGCCTCTAAGACCCAGCACAGCTGCTGTGGGGCCCACGTGTCTGAGCTGAGCAGCACCCTGGCACCCAAGGGCTTGAGGTTTGGAGCACTGGAAGAAAGCACCCTGGTATTTTTCCCAGAGTACCGTCAGGTCCCTTTGGAGTGGTTTTGTGGGCAAAACAGTTCAGCTGGGGGACCGGAGTGGCGGAGGAGGACCAGCATGAGTGCAGCGGGAACCGCTGCTTGGCGACAGGTTTGCACTTATTCCTGGGCTTTCCCTCTGGGGGCTCCAGAGATCCCTGGTGCCCCCAGTTAAGCGGGGTCCCTGACCAAGGAGGAAGAAAGAAGTGGATGTCAGGGGTGGGCAACCAATGATCTCACCACACTGGGATGCTTCCTTACAAGGACAGAAAAGAAGGGGACATCTGAGAAGTCATGTTTGTTCTACAACTGGCCCTGAGGATGAAGAGCAGGAAAGGGGATGCAGAGGGGGAAGGCAGCTACGGACACTGGACCAGTGGAAGGAGGGAAGATGTGGACATCGGCCAGGTGTGGAGAGGCAGAGGCACCCCAGTTATAAAGATGGGGAAGACCATGACCCGCCCACAGTCACACAGCAACGTCTCCCATCTCCAGGCTGGGCATTTCTCCAGGTTAGAGCCATCAAGTCCATCACAGACCGGGTGGGTTTTCTTCAGTGTCCTGCTTGGTGAGGTGGACAGGCAGTGTGTCTCTGGACCTGAGTGTCCACCAGGGATTTCCAGACCCCCCACCCAGAGCAACCTGGAATCTGCCTTCCTTCTTCTAAGGAGAAAGAGGCCAAGTTTTCTCATAGGAATGAAGAGGCAGGAGCCAGCAACGCATCCTGGCACAAAGCAGCCAGCTCAACATGTTTAGAAGTAGAAGGAGAAACAGGCAGACAGACAGAATTCCTGCCTCTCGGCAGGCTGACTCTCCTGCCTGGGTGAGGGCACAAAAGCCCTCGCATCCTCTTAGTCTTTCTCTGTCTTGAAAATAAGAGGTCAGACCACAGCAGCAAAGGTGAGGGAGAAATCTCTTTCCTTGGAGATTTTAAAAAATACCACTGCCTAAGCGTGCTGGAAAAGAGGAGGGTTGTGACCTGGAGGCAGGAGGAGGGTCAAGGTCACCCTTGGATGAGTCTTAATGGTCTCAATCCAGGCCTCCGAGACTTGGAGAAGGGTGATGCCGGGCCCTGACCGCCGGCTGCAGTAACCGAAATCGCCACCAGGTGGCAGGCCTGCCTATGTCTAACAGATGCGGACTGGCTGCTGGAAACTCAAATTGGTTGCCGTATTTGTTTACTCATCCGTCATTTATTAATTCATGGTTTTATTCACCAAGCACTTTGGACTCCTCATATATGCCAGCGGGCACTGTGCTAGGTGTAAGGAGGAAACAAAAGTGGCCGAGACAAGGGCTGTGCTCTAGGCACCTCGCACAGCTCCTCCCTGCTTAGCAGCCAGTCCCACAGCAGAGAAGGGTCCATGGGGCGGCCAGGTGTCTGTGGGTCATGTCTGCTGCCTAGGTTGCTTCCTACTGCAGCCACGAGGGATGGTGCCCCTTGCCTATGTTCTGCAGAGAGCCAACAGGCCCTGGGCCCTGAGTGAGGTTTGGATGGCCTCCCATCCCTGTGTCAGCTCACCCACAGCAGGTCTCAGGTGCAGCCGCACAATGGTCCCTGGGGCTGAGGTTTTCCCCATCTCTGTTCCTCCTCTCGTCAGGACCAACCTCAAACCACCAGCCTCTCCCCCCGCCCTTCCTCCCTTCAACCGCTCTCTTCTGGCAGCTTTCCTTAGAAATGTCCGTCCAGAGAGCAGAGAGTGGGCCCCTGGAGCAGACCCAGGTCCTGGATGCCCTGGGGTCACTTCTGCCTTCCTCAAGCCTGGCTCCTACCCCACCCCTGTGCTGGGCACCCAGGCCCAGTGTTCACCTCCAGAGCACTGGTCTCCCATGTGCTTGAATCACTGTGTCTTGATTCCTCACTCCATCCCCANAGGTCAGGTGGTCTGGTATTCCCATCTTTTTCAGAATTTTCCAGTTTATTGTGATCCACACAGTCAAAGGCTTTGGCATAGTCAATAAAGCAGAAATAGATGTTTTTCTGGAACTCTCTTGCTTTTTTGATGATCCAGTGGATGTTGGCAATTTGATCTCTGGTTCCTTGGATGCTGTTGATAGAAAGTCCCAAACCAGGTAAAACTACTCTGGAGGAGTAGAAATCAAGGTGATGATTATCTTTGGGGAAGTAGAAATTAGCAGGAGGCAAGAGGAGTTTTGGGGGGTACTGGAATTAATCTAGTTTTTAACCTTCGTTCTGGTTACATATTGTGTTCATTTTGTGAAAATCTGTTTCACACACACAAAAAAAGCCCTTTTCTATCTGTGTGTTACACTTCAATGAAACATTTACATTACAACAAAATTAAACGGCACAGAGAGACCTGTGAACTGGCTCAGGATCACACAGCTCTGAGTCGGCCAGTTAGAAGTTCTAGGTTTTTTCTTCTGCTTTGTTCTCTGATGACCTGGAAGGTCCTGGTCCATTTACTTTCTATTCTGGGGCTCAGTTTCCCCATCTATATGGAGTGGGAAGAAAACCAAACCCCAGTTGCTGTTATAAAAGCTGGCAGCAGAATTCCCCTGAGAGGAGACTCTGCTTGGGAAATAACTTGCTGGACTCTCCTTGGGCATGAAAGAAAGAGTGGTGAGGCCCCAGCTAATAGCTTTTAGCTCTCTGGGTTTCAGGGGAGAGTTCTTGAGCAGAGATGCGGGCGATGGGAGAGGAGACAGAGAGAGGCTGAGAACCCAAGTAACAAGACGGTGGGCGAGCAGGGTGAGATGAAAACTGGCAGCTGGCCGTGAGAGGAGAGGACGGCTGTGGGCTCAAAGACCAGTCGTACCTGATATTCATTACCCCCTCCTGGCTCCAGCAGCCTCACCCTGAGGGAGTTATTCCCCACCCTCATGCCCTGAGTCACTAGGATTCAAGGAGGAATTAAGGAAGGGGGTGGTGGTGCTGCATTCCATACCTGGGCTGACAAAGTGCAGAGCCAATAGCCCACAGGTGAGAGGCAGAGAAGTGGAGAATTCAGCAGAAGCTGGGACCCTCAGGGTAGGGGCTCATGTTGCTCCAGTATGATTTTTTACTGTGAGAGGGGAAGGGTGAACCTGGAATTTTGGAGCACTCGACTGACCCTTGGTTTCCATGTAAACCGGGCCGGGAGATTGGATGTGGTTTAAGGCCCATTGCACTCAGCTACGGAGAAGGCAATGGCATCGCACTCCAGTACTCTTGCCTGGAAAATCCAATGGGCGGAGGAGCCTGGTAGGCTGCAGTCCATGGAGTCACGAAGAGTCGGACATGACTGAGAGACTTCACTTTCACTTTTCACTTTCATGCATTGGAGAAGGAAATGGCTACCCACTCCAGTGTTCTTGCCTGGAGAATCCCAGGGACGGGGGAGCCTGGTGGGCTGCCGTCTATGGGGTCGCACAGAGTTGGACACGACTGAAGCGACTTAGCAGCAGCAGCAGCAGCAGCACTCAGCTAACTTCCTCCAAGCCCCTTGCTGCACTGGTACAGGGCTGCAGAAGGTCAGACCCTTTCAGCCAGATGTTACACAGACACACAGACACCGTGGAGAATGTCTGTGGCCAAAGGCCAAGATGGCTGGAGGAAGCCACGGAGATGCACCCTGCTGACATCACATCCAAGAGCTTGAAGTAGCCCCCTTCCCAGCCCATCTCCCCCCGTCCTGTCCAGGCCTGTCCTTGGGTGAAAGGACCCTGACACCCCCAAGGGAAGAGGCAGCAGCCCCGAGGAGCTGAGACCGAAGGATGGGGTGGGGTCAGGGGGGCCTTCAGCTCCTCCCAGGGTGAGCAGGAAGATGAGCGGGGAGACTCTCGCCACAGTTCCTCCACTGCCACTCACAATTGGGAAACCCCAGTCCTCTGCAGTAAGTGCGGGGCCTCCCCTCTCACAGGCCTGTCACCCATCACCCTGGGTGAGGTGCAGAAGGGCAAGGAGCATGCTTTACTCCTGGGGGTAAAGGAGGCTCCAGGTCAGGTGTGAGTGAGGGGGTGGCAAGGGTGCACGCAGCCTCCGAGAGCGACAAAGCATCCTCATTAAGCCCCGACTCTGAAGGGCACCTCCTCCAGCAGAGCTTCCCCAATGTCCTCATTAGAGAAGCTGTCTCCCCCCTCGTCCCCAGCTCCCGCCTCTCAGAACACAGGCATGCCAGCTTCCCACTCCAGTGGGCGTCTGCTCTGGTTATCCCCCCACCCCCGCTGACCATCTTCTGAATAGCTGGGGCTGGGGCTAGGGCTCCTCTGGGTCTCCCCCTGGCTGCCAAGGCGGGCTTTGCACATGGCAGGTGTTCACCAGCACTTCTGAGTCAACCAGAGAGGGGTCCATGCCACCTGGAAGACTTACTGAGGGAGAGATCAAAGGAGGGAGCCCAGGAGGACCTTCCAGAGTTTAGGAGAGAAGAGGAGGGCTCAGATATCCTGGGATAGCCACTGCCCACTGAACCCTGATTCTAGGGCAGACATGCCCTTGCTGCCCCGGCTGGGCCCCCCAAGGGGCCCAGGTGTTTGCAGGGAAAGGGTAGCCTTCAGGAAGGAGGAGCAGGTGTTTACCTGGTTGGGAGAGGCTTGGCTAAAGTTCAAGTTTAGCTACTTTACCGCGCCCTGGAGGAAGGATATGCTGTTTGCTCCTATGTTGCTGCCCTAAACCTCCCAGGGAAGGGTGGGGTTAGATGGGACAGAGAAGCTGAGTGTCTGGGTCGCTGCAGTGGAGATCCATAGCCCCTCCTCCCACCAGACCTCTCCTGGGTGGGCGGATACTTGTCCCAGCATGTCTGGCAGAGATGAGAGATGAGGAGAGAGGGGACAGAGAGACAGAGGAAGACAGGAAGGACTCGGGGCAGCAGTAGGGTGATAAGGGCAGAGGAGGGGGCAAGGGAGAAGGCTCCAGAAGACACTTGGGCAGAGGCCCGGGGAGTGGGGCAGGGCTGCACATTTTCCTGGACCAGAGGGAGGGAGCCACACAGGGCTGACCCCCGTACACTACCCAGAAGCGGCATCTTAACTTTCTAGGGGCCCACGCGTGTTCCTAGTTCTAAGGGTGTGTCTGAGGGCTGAGGCACGTGATGGGATGGTGTGCTCTGGGAGGGGACTGCTTGTCAGCAATCCTCCCTGCCCCCCACCCCCCACTCTTGTCAAGCTCCTTGATTATTTTTTCCTGTCAGCTCTGCCTCCAGGGACGGCCTCCCGCCCAGGATGTAAGGCAGGCAGCAGCTTGTCTGATTCAGCCTGGCCCTGGGGAGCCCCTGCTTTTAGGGGGCTGAATAATCTGAGGGAGCGAGACAAGAGAGACTCTTCCCACCGCCATTCTGGGAGCCAGGGAGGCCCCCCTCCCTGCCCCAGCTCTCTAGCCTCTCCTCAGAGAGCAGGCCATGAGCCTTGGGGATGCAGCCAGATTCCTGCTGGCGGGTGGGCTGTGGGAGGATCAGCAGGCAGGCTACTGTTCTCTGCATTTCCCATCCCCCTCGCAGGGTGAGCCAGGCTCCTGCCTCCTCCAGCTTCCCCTCCCTGTGTCCAGGGCCTGCTTGTCGGAGTGAGACAAGAGAAATGGAGGCAGTCAGGGCCTGACCCAAGGGCTTGGCTCTGGGCCCAGTGCTAGGAACACAGTCCGTAAATATTTGGGGAGTGAATGGTGCCTGCCTCTCCCCACACAGCTGACTCCTGCAGCCACAGAAGGCCTGCCTCTGATCTGGGAGCAGCATCAAATATCTTGGGGTTCAGCCTGCTGGGCCTTGGACCAGGTCTGTCCATAAACAGAAAGCATCTTCTTCATTCATGATGAAGGGCAATGTCATGTCAGCCATGCCCCTGCTCTAGGTTGGCCATAGGGTCAAGTGCAGCCTGGAGACCCCAAGCCTTCTCTCCTGGGTACAGAATGCCTTGCTGATGGATGCTTTTCTGAAATCCAGCTTCTGCCCTTCAGAGGCCCCTTTACTTGGTATCGGGGTGGTCATGAACCCGGTCTGACCTTAGGAAAGTGACCTGAGGTCCTCAGCCTTCTCTACTGTGCCCTTCCTGGAGAGCTGTCTGCCTGCTGTCACCCTGTCTGGAAGGGCTCAGCCCTAGGTGGATGCCCCAAACTCCTTGGGGGTCCCCTTCCTTGTCCTGCTGTGCCCCTGGAGGGGACCATGCAGCCCTCAATTCCCCTCTCCCATGGCCTTGGATCAAGACAACAGAAATGTCTTTGGAAGGAAGTCTCTGGACAGTTCCTGGGCCGGGCAGCTGGGAATTGGAGAGAGCCACTGGCCACCTGCAAGGGGATGGCTGAAGCCGTCTCAGGCTGCACCCTGCGTGCACTTCTAGGGCCTTGGGACAGGCTGCGAAGCGGGAGAGCTGGAGTCAGGGAAGAGGGTGCACATGTGAGCTTTTCCAACGCTGCTCCGTTGGCCTACCCTCACTCAGTGACACCCCCTTGGCCCGCTGTCTTGTCAGTTCATGTTGGGCAAGTGATCGTACGCCTCCAGGGCTTAGTCTCCTTGTGTGTGAAATGGGGTTCATAACAGTCTCTACTTCAGAGGGTTGTGGTAAGGATCAGATGGAATTATGCATACAAGCACTTAGCATGGGGTAGAGAATACGAGAAATGTTCAATAAATGTTAACCGTTGTGACGAAGACTTTCAAGACTCAAAGCCCAAGGTTTTCACTTCCTTCAGCCCTGAGCTCTGGATGTGCTTCTCGTGGCCTGGGGGAAGGAAGGCTGTGGAGGAAATAAAGTGTTCGGGGACTGGATGGACCCCTGCCCCAACCTGCCTGCCCCGAGCAGGCCGACCTGCTCCCGTCCACAGTTGCCCTCCCCATTGGGTTCTCGTGGGACCCCAGATCGGCTACCTTCCCCCGCATTCTTCCCACTTAGCCAGCCTGATGCCCACCCCATATCCAGGAAGAAGGACATAAACACAGCCAGGATGGATTAGAGCTCCCAGCATCCTCTCCGGAAGCACCAGGGTTGTTGGGGCTCCGGGGAGGTCTGGGGGGCAGGGGAAGCACCATTTCAGGAGCTTAGGGGAGAGGGAGCAAGGTGGTCCCAGCTAAAGGTGGTGTTCAGACCCTTGCCACCTCGGCCTGCGTACATAGTGGGTATGAAGTGGTATCCCCTTGTGGTTTTCGTTTGCATTTCCCTGATGACTAGTGATGTTGAGCTTAGTGCTTATTGGTCATTTGTTTATTTTCTTTGAGGAAATGTCTATTCAAATGCTTTTAAACCACCTTGCTGGCAGCAAGTCCCTGGTTTGTCCTGCCTACGCCCATTCTCCCCCCCTGCAGCCTGTCCTCTGCTAAGCGAGGCTCTCACCAGGCTCTTCCTTGCTTAAACCCATAATGGCTCCACTTTGCTTGCTGCTGAACTTGCCAAACTGTGTTCTGTGAAAAGTGCTTTGGGAGAGGTCAGGAGAGGTTCCTTTGAAGATAGTTCCACGGTCAAGTGATGGTCATAGTTTTGGAAAATGTTATCTTCTCTCCCCCATGCCGGGAGTTTGCCAACATACGTTGGTCCAGAGAAGTCCCAAAGCACACACTCCCCCTCCTTAATCCAATATTTCCCAAATGAATTTGATGATAAATTCACACTCCCCTCACCTTTTATTTTCTTTCTGACAGATTTATTAAGATATAACTCACATATCATACAACCAACTCCCTTAAAGGGTGCAACTGAAAGGTTTTAGTCACAGAGACGTGCTGCTGCTGCTGGGTCGCTTCAGTCGTCGCTGAAGGTCTCTAACTCTTTCTGATCCTATGGACTGTAGCCCACCAGGCTCTTCTGTCCTTGGGATTCTCCAGGCAAGAACACTGGAGTGGGTTGCTATGCCCTCCTCCAGGGGATCTTCCCGACCCAGGGATCAAACCCGTGTCTCTTACGTCTCTTGCATCGGCAGGCAGGTTCTTTACCACTCACACCACCCGACTTGCAGCCAACACTAGTATCAATTCTGTAACATTTTCATCATCCCCAAAAGAAATTCCATACGCCAACCTGCCCTCCTCATTCCTTCCTCTCAACCCTGGAAAACGACTAATCTACTTTCTATTTCAATATTTGCCTGTAATGGACTCATACTGGATGCAGGCTTTTGTGACTGATTTCTTTTCACTCAGCAAAATGTTTTCAAGGTTCACCCACATTGTAATGTGTATCAGCACTTCATTCCTTTTTGTGGCCAAATTACTGTCCATAGTGTGGATAAGCTACATTTTGTTCATTCACTCATCAGTTGATGGACATTAGTGTTGCTTTTACTTTGGAGCTATTTTGAATAATGCTGCTATGCACAAGTTTCTGTGGGAACATGTGTTTTCATTTCTCTTAAAGTACATACTTGGGAGTGGAATTGCTGGGTCAAACGGTAACTCTCTGTTTAACTATTTGAGGAAATTCCAGACTATTTTGAAGCAATTGCATCATTTTACATTCTTGCCAGCAGTGTATGAGGGCTTGAGTTTCTCCACAACTTTGCCAACACTTATTTGACTTTTTGGTTCTAGCCATCCCAGCAGCTTCCCTGGTAGCTCGGTGGTAAAGAATCCACTTACAATGCAGGAGACGTGGGCTGATCCCTGGATTGGGAAGATCTTCTGGAGAAGGAAATGGCAACACACTCCAATATTCTTGCCTGGGAAATCTCACTGACAGAGGAGCCTGGCAAACTACATTCCATGGGGTCGCAAGAGTTGGACACCACTTAGAGACTAAAACCAAAACAAAACAGAAAATCCCTATAGGTGTGAAGTGATATTTCACTGTGTTTTGATTTGTATTTCCGTAATGATTAGAGCGGAGAGGGCAATGGCAATCCATTCTAGTACTCTTGCCTGGAAAATCCCATGGATGGAGGAGCCTGGTAGGCTACAGTCCATATGGTTGCAAAAAGTCAGACACAACTGAGCGACTTCACTTTCACTTTTCACTTTCATGCATTGGAGAAGGAAATGGCAACCCACTCCAGTGTTCTTGCCTGGAGAATCCCAGGGACGGCAGACCTTGGTGGGCTGCCATCTATGGGGTCGCACAGAGTCGGACACGACTGAAGCGACTTAGTAGCAGCAGCAGCAGCAATGATTAGAGATATTGAATATTTTCCTGTGCTTGTTGGCTATTTGGATATCTTCTTTGGAGAAATGTCTATTCAGTTCCTTTGCCCATTTTCAAACTGGGTTAGTTGTCTTTTTATTACTGAATTGTAAATGTTATTTATATATACCAGATACAAATCCCTCATCAGATATATGATTTATAAACATTTTATTTCATTCTATGTATTATCTTTTTGCTTTCTTAAAGGTATCTTTTTATTTATTTTTACTTTATTTATCTTGGCCATCCCATGTGGCATGCAGAACGATAGTTTCCTGACCAGGAATTGAATGCATGCCCCCTGCAGTGGAAGCATAGGTTCTTAACCACTATACCACCAGGAAAACCCTGAAACGGGCCCCTTTAAAGCACAGTTTCGATTAAGTTCAGTGTCTCAATCTATTCAGTCTGCTGTAATGAAATACCTCAGGCTAGGCAGCCTCTAAGCAACAGAAGTTTATGTCTTACTGTTCCAGAGGCTGGAAGTCCAAGACCAGGGTGTCAGCACGGTCAGGTGAGGGCCTCTTCTGGGTCGCAGATTTCTTGTTACAATCTCACATGACAGAAGGGGCTGGGCAGCTCTGTGGGCCTCTTTTATAAGGATACTAATCCCAGTCATGAGGGTAAATCCTTCATGACCTTATAACCTCTCAGAGGCCCCACTTCCTAAAATCGTTATCTTGGGAACTAGGATTTCAACATATGAATTGGGGGGAGGGGGACACAGACATCTAGATCAGAGCATTCAATTTATCTATTTTTCTTTTGTTGTTTGTGCTTTTGGTGTTCTGTATAGGAATCCATTGCCAAGTAGAAGACCACAAGGACTAACCCCTATGTTTCCTTCTAAGAGTTGTATAGGTTTACTTCTTATATTTAGGTCTTTGATCCATTTTGAGTTAAGTTTTGCATATGATCTGAGGTAGCGATCCAGCTTCATTCTTCTGCATGTGAATATCCGGTCCTCCCCCGAGCCTCCCTTGTATATTTACAAAACATCCAGTAGCATCTCTTGGAAAGCTGGGGCTTCAGGGAACACCAGTTGGGAACTGCCAACCTACATGATCAGGTCCAAGTTTCTTAGCCTAGTCACAGCCTCTCACCATCTGCCCTCAACTGGCCTCTTGCTGTTCCTTAGACTTGCACAGGGTATTTCTGCCTTCACAGCTTAGTATATGCTGTTCTAACACTTCCTCCAACACTAACACTATCACATTCACATGTACCACTCATCTTTTTCTACCAAAATTCACTCATCCTCTAAGGAATAATAATACGTAACATTTATCGAGCACTTGTTATGTACCATGTTCCTAAGTGCTTTATTTGTAATAGTATCTTATTTAATCCTTACAATAACCCAATTTTTATAATAACCCTCAGATGTGTATATGCCTATTATCCCCATTTTACAGATGAGGGAATTGAAATTCAACATGNGCAGGAGGAGAAGGGGACAACAGAGGATGAAATGGTTGGATGGCATCATCGACTCAATGGACACGAATTTGAGCAAATTCTGGGAGTCGGTGATGGACAGGGAGGCCTGGAGTGCTGCAGTCCATGGGGTTGCAAAGAGTCAGACACGACTGAGCAACTGAACTGAACTCATAGTCCTATCAGTCTATAACCACTATGAGCCCAGCCTACAAGTCAGAACAAGGTCTGGAAGATGCAAAAATGATTACATCTCTGTGTGTTTGTGTGTTTGTACTCAGCATACAAAGGGGCAGGAGTGAAGGAATAAAGTGAAAATTCATGAAAGATTTTGAAGAACAAGTGAAAATTTTCCAAGTGGACAAGGGGGTATGGGGTATTCCAGGCAGAGGGCTCAGCTTGTGCAAAGATCAAGCGGCACAGACCAGCCTTGGAGTGTCCATGAAATCTTGCTGGGGGTGAGGCACTGAGATAGAGGTTGTTATAGAGAAGCAAGTGGTGGGGACAAGGGGAAGGTGCTGAGCAAGATCTGGACACTCAGAATCTGGGAAACCTGTTGGTGGCCAGCTGGAGGTGGTTGACAAGAGCGGAACATCAAGGCTGGGGCCTGGAGGCACTTGGGTGGGGGTCATCAGCAGGGAGGGGAATGCTAATACACAAACAGTGATCTGGGGAGGCAGAGGGAAGAGCAAGAACAGAAGCCCAGGTGGGCTGAGGAGTCTTGCAAGGGGGTGAGGTGGTGGGAAGAGACAGAGAGGAAGGAGGACCAAGAGAGGGCGAAGAGGGAGGTCACCAGGGTTCCTGCTGCCACCCCAGAGGGGTCAGGGGCAAAGAACCAAAGACTACTACTCCTCTGGGTGTGCCCCTCAGAGGAGACTGGTGCCCAAGGAGATAAGGTTCCAGTGAGGGCAGAATCCCTACTTCAGGGATGTGACTTCCAAGCTGTAGAGATTTAGAAGAACAGAAAGCAGCCAAGATAATTGGGGCATGGGGGGAAGCAGGATGCCTGGTATCTTGGGTACCTGAGTACCTTGGACATCTCAGTATTTTCGGCTGTAAAGTGGGTGACATCTCCACCTCATAAAGCTATTAGAAGATATACATAAAGGGCTGGCTACATAGTAGGTGCTCAGTAAACATTAGCTCCCTTTCTGAATTCAAATGTGCATAAAACATTCAGAGACAAATAGTCACATAGGCAAACATGTATAAATGTGTAAGGGATGACATGCACAGACACGTTCCAACCTACATGTGTGTAGGAATGCTCCGAGGACAACCGCACACACACGGCCCTCCACCCCGAGCAGAATCTCTCGAACACTAGTAGGAGTGGAAGGGGGCTGTAGATGAAGCCTGGCACCTATCCAGATTTCACACTTGAGCACAGAACTCTGCCAGTAAGAAGGCATCTCCCCACGGGGGCTGGTGACTCAGCTCAGCTGGGGCCACCAAGTGGCCTCTCAAACTTGAAGGGGTCACCTTGGCATGAAGTAGAGATGCTGTAGAGCCCACCCAAGTCCTAAACTCCCAGTCAGAAGGTCAAGGCATGCGCAGCAAGGCCTAGGCCATGGGGGACAGCAAGGGAGCCATGGAGAGGGTCAGAGGAACTAGAAAGGAAAAGCGGTTGGCCAGCACAGAACTTTCCTGATGTCTGGGGCCTACTCACCAGGCCCCTGTGGGGGTCACTCTATTCTTTCCTTCCCCTACCCCCTGCATAACCCCCCTCCCCGACACACACACACACCTTTACCTAAGTCCAAGTCAGATCAGCACCTTGGGGCCTTCTCACTCACTCTCCCCCTCCCTCCTTCTGCCCCTTTTTCATCCCACTTCCCCCACTGCCCAAATTATTACAGCTGCCCTCCCAGCCCAGTTCCTCCTGACAATGCCAACTTCATGCTATAGCCAGAATGTTCTAACAACATTGTTCCATAATCACCAGCCCTAAAATATAATGCGATGTGGATCTAGCCTCTTAAAATCTGAGCGATTTCAGAATGTGAGGCCAGGATGAAACTCTGGCCTCCTGAAGATGCTCTCATTCATTTTTGAGCCTCTGGAGGTTCTTAGCTCTATGCCAGGACATAGCAGGTTGTCAATGAATGCTTGAGACTGACAGATTCTGAGCCAGAGATGTTTCTTGGCCTGGGTGCCTGTTCTGCCCCCATATCTGGGTCATAAGAGAAAGGAAGTCTGATAAACCCATTTATGCTTCACTGCTTCCTTCTCCCTCCCCAGTAATTTGCATTTTCAATTCAAGTCAGAGACAGAGACCTGAGTCTTAGTTCAATAGCTGAGATTTGGTCCACTTAGTTCAACAAATACTAAGAACCTTGGGACACAGGGATGCCAGGTGAGGAATAATAAGGGATTTCTTCCAGTTCTTTCATTTCATAGGTGGGGAACCTGAGATCTGGAGGACTTGACTTCTAAGCTGTAGTGTCCTGGAAGAACAGAAGGCAGCCAAGATGACTGGGGCATGGGGGAAGCAGGGTGCCTGGTGGAGGTACCTTGGGCATCTCAGTATTTTCAGCTGTAAAGTGGGTGATATCTCCACCTCATAAGGCTATTAGAAGATATACATAAAGGGGTGGCTACACAGTAGTTGCTCAGTAAACATTAGCTCCCTTTCTGAACTCAAATGTACGTAAAACATTCAGAAACAAATAGTCTCATAGGCAACATGTAACTTGTACAAGGTGAGAGGGCGGAAGATAGCCTGCATTCAGCCCTTTTGGCACCACAATTCTACTCCATCCATATCTCTCCATCTACGTGCTGACTTTCCTGTGAGAAGTGAGTGAGCAAGTGGTGTGGTCTAGGGATCTGGGAGAGTGAGATGAGGGCAAGCGGAGTGTTGCATGGGGCGGGGTGCAGAGGAAAGCTGGTATGAACACATAAATGGAATAAATGGAAGGTCCTTTATAGCATCTGATGTTTTCATATTACAACTGGGAAAACTGTACCCCAAGCTAAGCCCTGGCTCTTCTGCTTTCCTCTCTCTTGAGGCACCCTCTTGCTAGTCCTTTCCTTCTCACTTGTCCAGATATTCCTCCTCCAGGACGCCTCCCTCACGCTACAGCAGAACCCACAGTTTGTATGTTGTCGTGGTCACCCACAGAGACAGATGGACCCCCATCCAAGATTTGGTTCAATGTCAAGACTGATGATGTCACACGCACGCCAAGACGGAATGAAAAGTTTTATTATTTAGGTAATTGAGGTCTCTGGAGGAGCAGCGCCGGCTTTTCAAGCAGGTCCAAAACGGCTTGAGAGAGGGAGGAAAGGAGACTGGCCGGGGTTTTTACTGTGGAGAGGGAGTGAGGTTGGGGGAGCGTTTGTGAGGAAAGGGGTTTGCACGGTTCAAATCTCCCATGGACACCAAAGGAGGCAGGGCGGCACTCGGGCTGAAGAGGGAGAGGAGACAGTCGACGAGGTGTCAGCAGTCAGACATCAAAATATGGCCTCAAACTCCTTATTACACATGCTGTTCTCTGGGTCAACATCTCTAGTGGCTCCCTTCTCTACAGGGAAGAGTTGGCCTGATAAAGTCAACTGAGGGATGAGATGAGGCTGTGGATGATAATGCCACTGGCCTGTGGATTTTTCTTTCTGCATCTCTCCAGCCCAGAGACCCTTCCAGTCCCTTCATCTCTCTACCTTCACTCCATCTCCCCGAGATCTGTCTGCTGTGCTGTGCTCAGTCATGTCCGACTCTTTGCAACCCCATGGACTGTTGCCTGCCAGGTTTCTCTGTCTGTGGGGATTCTCCAGGCAAGAATACTAGAGTGGGTTGCCATGCTCTCCTCCAGGGGATCTTCCCGACCCAGGGTCTCCTGCATTGCAGGTGGATTCTTTACCAGCTGAGCTACCGGGAAAGCCTCCAGATTCCTTAGCTTGGGCCCTCCCCCTACCAGATACCCCCAGCTCCCACTTCCACATTCCCTCTGGAAACTCCCCCACAGTGGAAAAACCATCCCTCATCCCTTTCCTGCTCCCAAGCCTGGGATCGGACATGCTGGTCATTCCTGTTTGGGATGGCCAAAGAGATAACACCTGGCATGGAGCCCATCTGTCATGACGGAACTCTCAAAGCTGTTTCAGGCGGGACCCCTTTCCACACTGAGTGTCCACCCTGGCCCCTGGGTTCCTGGTCCTGGCTGTTTCCCCTTCTCCAAGAATTAGGTGGAGGACCCAGCAGCCAACTGGAAGGAGATCAAGGTAATCGTTCAATCCAGATCAGCTTCCTATTCCTTAGTCCCACATCTCCTAACTCCTGGAGGCTCTGGGCCACAAAGCAGCCTGTGGAAAGAGGCTGGGCAGCTCTGAGAGTCACATCTTGGGAAAAAATGCTGCTCAAAGGGCAGACAGGGACAAGTGTCCTCTCCCCAAACACTTTAGAGAAATGCTGCTATCACAGCTGCTTTTGTTCAAGCGCATCTGGTTTTCCAACCAACATCTGCCTGGAATTTGTCTCTTAAAGACACAGCTGTGGCCAGTGGCCTCCAGTTCTAGCTCTGGCCTCCCATGAGTTGTGTGACCTTGGACATCTAGTTTTCTCCTTAAGTTGAATGAGGCCAAATGACAATGAAATGAGAGTCTGTAGGTGAAAGGATTCATAAAAAGAAGTTCAGCTTGAGTCCCTTCCCATGCTCTGAATCTAATTTTGTACTCTTAATTCTTTATCCTTTTCCTTAAAGAGGGCTTCAAATTGTACAAGCTTCAGGCCGCACCAAACCTAGATGTGCCTTGTGTATGGTTTGAATGTTAATTATTAGCACAAGTGGTCACGAAGGGCTCTAGGGTGAGAAAGCATAGGATTAAAATCCATGTTTCGTAGCCTTCAAGTTGCTTAACCTCACTGAGCCTCAGTTTTCTCACCTTACAGCAGAGATAACGCCTGAAAGATTATTGTGAGGATTTGATTTACTAATATTTGTAAAGCAGGTAGCATAGTTTACACCTCCCAAGCACTACAATATGGTGATCTTATTACCATAAACTCTCAGAGATAGGGGCTCTAAAATGAACTTTGAGAAGTAAGCTCTGAAGAATGAACTGCTGTACCACAGTAAGAAAACTCCTAAAGCCTAGAAAAAAGAATGCTCAGGGGATATGGGTCTTTATGCTGCAACAAAAGAAATCTGAGTTAGACTCAAGAAAACAGAGTGATCTCTTCAAGTTTCCATTTAGTTAGATTCTTCTGCGGAGAACCAGATCTTTGGACTCCGCCTACCTAACTGAACCTGGTGCCACCCACGACATACCTGTCAGGGCTGAAATCCCTGCCCAGTCTCCAAACACTCAGTTAGAGCCTGGGTGGGAGGAAGGGACCTTTGGGATTCTGCCGGGCTGGGGCCTGAAGGCAAGGGTGGATCAGAAATGGGTACAGTCTGAGCCTAGCTCCCTGGCTACGGAGGCACTCTGAAGAGAAGGGACTTCTTTCCACATCGACTGGATATTCATGATACAGTAGATGTCCGAAGGCGTAGCCCGTGGGGGAAAACGCTGTCGTTGCTAATTATAATTAGCGATGCTTGGTTATTACCACTGCTAAATATCTGTCTGATTTTGCGAGACCATTCCCCGCCCGGGTCAAAGTGGGTGGGAACAAGTGGGTAAAAGAAAAAAATCTTGACAAGGAAGGTGAAGGGACTGGGTACCAGGAAGAACGTTCAGAGACCGCTAACCTCTCAGGGACTCACAGCGCGGCGGAGGAGAGTAGAGCCTTCAGCCGGTGGCTTGCGGATATTGGTTCCCAGATGCGCCAATGCCGGGACTCTCAAGCCGGACCCACAGAGGTGGCCGCGCCCGGAACGGCCTTTCCAGCGGCCGCAGCAAAGCAGCGGGACAAATCCCACCCCCGGCCCCGCCCGNGAACCCGGATCGGAGGCAACTGTGCGGCCAAGTGGGCGCGGCCGGTGCGAGCTGAGGGGCAGGGTGCCCAGGACAGGGGGGCGGTGACCCGGGCCAGTGCAGGCGGGAGAATAGACCCGCGGACCTCCGAGGGAAATCTGAGCGTTCAGACCGTGAGCGGACGTAAAATCGACCAAGTCTGGGGGCCAGAAACTGATCAGCGCTGCGGGGCTTAACTACGCGGCCGGCGGGAGCGTTCTTCGGTGGCGCGGGGGAGCAGGTGAACAGGTCCTCACTCCCAGCTCCACGCCCTCACTCGCTCTCGCCAGGGGCCAGGTTCCCGCAGGCAGCCATGGGCCCCGGCCCCAGCCGCGCCGCCGGCGTCCTACGCCCGTGGCTCGGCATGCTCGCCTTGATGGTGGCCGCAAGCAACCGCGCCGCCTCCGCCTTCAACCTGGACACCCGATTCCTAGTGGTGAAGGAGGCCGGGAACCCGGGCAGCCTCTTCGGTTACTCGGTCGCCCTCCATCGGCAGACAGAGCGACAGCAGCGCTACCTGTAAGTGAAACTGGCCGGAGTGGGGCGGGAGGGAGAGTGTGCGCACAGGATGCGGATCTCAAGCTGAGTCCGAGCCCTAGGGCCCAGTGGCTTCCAGGCTCGCGGGCCGCCGGCTTTTGGGAACTAAGACTGAGAGGGCGGGGACCTAGGCAGCTCTCCTGCTGCTGAAGCTTGGCGGGAAATAGAGGGATTAGAAGTGGGATGGGGGCAGTAATCATTTGCAAGTGCTGACCTGGCCAGAACCTGCCTAGAGTCAGCCCCTCAGCCTTTTAAACCTCTGTTGAGAATAGAAGTGAAGTCCCCGTTTCCTGAGACCCCTCCCATTCAGTGAACCGGGAATTTAGTGTACCGAATGCCTCTTCTCTCCAGGGCTGGGACCTGGGGAAAACTGCAAGATAAACGCCTTTCCCCTTTCCAGGGAAGAACCTACGGGCATATGCATTTAAGCCCGCCCCCACCTCACACTTAGTGTGTGGCCCCGCCAGCCACACCCTGCGCAGAACCAGACTGGAGGGCCTTCTCAAGTGCTTGGTGGTTGGAAAGAGAGGTGACGGGCAGGCGAGTCTGGGTGGCTGGAGCTGTCCAGGCGCTCCTTCAGACCCCTTGAGGACGCAGAAGTAGCAGTGAGAGGAGCTGTCTCAACTCCCCCAGGATTTCCTGCACCCCACCCCCACCCCCGGCAGTGATGCCCTCCCACTAGACGTCTCCGTCTCCTCGCATTCCACGGATTCATGTTGAATCTTCAACCCTGAGTGTGTTTGTTTTGGTTTCAGGAGGGAAATAGTGTTTTTCTCTTCTGGTCTCCTTCCCCAACAGCTGCAAGGAGAAGGAGGAGAAAGAGCTAGACAGAGAAGAGAGATGGGAAGGAGACACATCCAGNCGTCTCCTCGCATTCCACGGATTCATGTTGAATCTTCAACCCTGAGTGTGTTTGTTTTGGTTTCAGGAGGGAAATAGTGTTTTTCTCTTCTGGTCTCCTTCCCCAACAGCTGCAAGGAGAAGGAGGAGAAAGAGCTAGACAGAGAAGAGAGATGGGAAGGAGACACATCCAGCTGCTTGTGTTGTGCCCCCCACCCTATGTCATGCCCAGAGGGGCATGTCCAAGTTTGAGAAGTTTCTCTGCGTGGGCTCAGTGTGCTGAGGTTGGCAGGTGGAGGAAAAGGGCAGCTGGGGAAGATGAGGCTGTCCAGGAGGGAAGCCTGTTAGGACAGCTCAGGCCGGCCTTCTTTAGGCTCTTCTGTTTGACTTACTGAGATGTCAAACTCTGCTAGGCAAGAGGACAGGGTCAGATAAAGGGTGTGTTGAAACCTTGCCCAATTCTGGCTGGAACCTGCAGAAACTTGAGGAAGCTGGAATGTCCAAAGTCCAGACTCTGCCTCAGCCTTGGCCCCTGCCCTGCTGACCCGGCCCCTGGCCAGTCTACCTGCCTACTGGGCCTCAGTTCCATCTGGCTTCTGCAGAGGTTAGGGCCACCACACCCTTCCCAACCCGGCCCAGCGGCTGCGGTCTGGCCTTAGCCAGTCCTCCATCTTTTGGAGACCCTAAGTTTCTATATTAGTGTTCTTTCTGCCCCAGCCCAGAAAAAGATTTTCAGATTTTCATTGCTGAATCAACATAATATAAAGGAATGTAGTGTAAAGAGAACATCAGAAAAGCAAGGGTAGGTAATGGAAAGCTGGAGGAAATAATAGATTCTGTAATATGCAATACTCCCCCCGCCCCCACCTTTTTAAATTTTTATTTTCTGCTATGTGACCTTAAGGAGGATATTTCCCTTTTCTGGATCTGTTTTCCCAAGAAAGGGGTTCAGCTTGGATCTATATATGCCTTCCTGCCTCTCTTGGCCTATAAAAGGCAACTTGGCATTGTGGAGAGAGAGGAGGCTCCCAATCCCATTACTAGTTCCCATCTAGAATCTGTCACTAATACCTGACTCTTCACATATTAGGGCACTTTCTTCATGGAGGTAATAGTGAGGTTTTAAGGAGATGATTTGGGATAAATACTGCATCAGCTGAGGGCTCTTGTGCTATCCAAGGGCCTCACTCAAGTTGAATTAGTGGAGGAGTCCTGCTTTTCTTCCTGGGCAGCTAGAGATGGCATTAGGCCTTTCAGGAGCCCAGAAGTTTCTAAAACTGGTGAATCTCAGAGTGACAGGTAGTTCTAGATAGTGTTCTGGGTAACTCATTTGGGTATCTTCAGTCTTTCCAGGGATGATTCTACATCTTGACTCATCTCCTCTTCTCACTGAATTCTGCCCCATGACCCTTAGGGAGAACCAGCTGGGCCAGCTGGGCTTAGCTGCGGCCAGCTGTGTAGCCAGATGTAATCAGCTGCCTGAGTACACAGCTCAGGGGAGCCAGCAAGTCAAGTGGCAGTCTTATATTCTGTTAGCTTCAAAGTCCCTTTGGAAAATGGGGAAGGGTTCATGATCCTGAACAAAGTCTGAGCCTGGAGTTCCTTGCGGATTTTCAGGAGATACAGGGACCCTGGAAAGTGTATGCAAAGTCATGCATGTCTGTGCATTGTTCTGGAGCCAGGAGGGGGGAAAAGCATAGTTTTCATTATATTCTCAATGAAGGCCTTATTGTAGTAATGGTTAAAAGCGAAGATGTGTCTTTGTTCCACATCACCTTCATCTCTAGACTGAGGTTCCATGCCCCCAGTATCAGAGGCTTATTCTAATCTGTGGCTCAGAAGATAAAGCGCCCGCCCGCAATGCGGGAGACCCGGGTTCGATCCCTGGGTTGGGAAGATCCCCTGGAGAAGGAAATGGCAACCCACTCCAGTATCCTTGCCTGGAGAATTCCATGGACAGAGGACCCTGATAGGCTACAGTCCATGGGGTCGCAAAGAGTCGAACACTGCTGAGCGACTTCACTTTCACTCTAACCCCAGCCCCAATTTCCCAGTCTCTGGAATCTCCAGTTCCCTGGTGATCAGGAGTAGGGCAGGGAAGGGGAGAGGACCAGGGTGCTTTGGGCTTCTTAGTGAGATGCGTGAGGACCCCTGGGGAAGCTGAGGGACTGTTCCTCTGGGAGTTGGGCACGGACCTCCCCTGCTTTCCCCCGCTACCTGTTCTTTCATTCCCTCCTGGGAATCCAGGTGTCCTGGTCTGACCTGACCTTGTAGACTATGGGAGATACCCTGGGGCCTTTGCCTGGAAATGAGGGTGTTTGGGAAGCCTGGGGCAGGGGGTGGTCACAGCTCCTGGAAGATGAGGTCATACCTGAGGTAGACAGGAACCAGGCTTACTTGTTCTCCTAAAACATGTTTCCTTGGGTAGGGCAGGCACCTAAAACATGTTTCCTTGGGCAGGGCAGGCACCTGGCAGCCTGCAAGGCTCGTGCCAGAGGAAATGGGCAGAGCAGCTGTGGCTGCAAGCAAAAGCCCTGGATCCGTAGTGTCCTTTCTCTCTGGCTTTCTCCAGTGACCACGCCAGGCCAAGGCGCTTAAAACTGGATGGGAGGTAGGGGCAGCCTGATCTTGTAGAAAATGAAGTGAAAAGGGCTTGGTCAGAACTAACAGCAAGAGGGATTGAGGTTAGATGACATGAAAAATGCCCTAAGGGATCAGATGTGGGAAAAAAAAATACTAAGGAGCCAGAGAAAGGGAGAAGAAATGAGGAAAACAGTCTTGTTCTTTATTACTGGAGGCTTGAGCAAGGCCTCTTTCTCCTGTCCTCTCTCACTCATTTCCCCAGCTTGGTGCTGGGATTCTAGGCTGAGTCACCAGAGCGGAAAGGGGACTGGGGGCAGCCGGGGAGCACGAAGAGGCTGCAGTTTCAGCTAACACAGGAGTGGCCTCTGGGGACGTGGCTAATTCAGGCAGAGGCTGGCACAGAGCTGAGATTCAGGCATCAGAGAGCTGCCCCCTACCCCACCCAAGCACTCAGAGCTGGAGTGGGACCCTCCCTAACTGGCTTTCTGGCCAAAGGAGTAAGGCATGGGGGCCCATGGCCTGAGTGTTGGACTCGCTGGCCCCTCAGTGTTAACTGAAGTCTTTCCACTGGGGCCACCCCAGTGCCTGCCTGAGGTGATGAGTCTCGGAAGTTGAATCTTATGGGCTGTTTCTCTGAGCATCATCCCGCCCCAGTATGCCCCAGGGAGACTTCTCTGGGGTGAACTGACTGGTGCCCTGACACCCCTGGGCCCTATTCCCCAGCCTCCTTTGATTCTGTTGCTTTCTACTTGGCTGTTGCACTAGCTTTGATCTGCCCCAGGAAGAGTGATGGGGTTGGGGGGAGTGGCAGGAGTAAGAAAGGGCTTCTCTGGACTTGGAACCCAGGGGCCTCTACAAAGGCCAGGAGGGGCTGTCTGGCTGGAGCCAAAAAGTAGGGTGAAGAGGCAGCTGTTTGAAAGCCCTTGAGAGGTCATTTTACTCATCCTGGGGGGGCACCAGCTCCCACCCAGCCCAGCCTGACTCTAGGAGAGAGGCTATCCAATCTCCTTTCTCCCTTGCTGCGAGAGCTGAACAAAGTATCCTGCCTTGCATCCCACTTCTGACCGCTGCTGGGAGGGTGACCTCAGTGGTGGTCTGGGAGGGATCAGCTTCTGATCTGATCTGATCTGGACCAGATCCAACAGCAGGAGCAGTGTACTCATTTGCTTAGTAACTTACATTCATTTACAACAGCAACGAAAAGATCTTTCCCACCCTCTGGATTTTCCCACACCTGACTGTGGATGGAGGAAGCTGGACCCGGCCCTCTGCACACCCTCCTTCCCCCTGCTATTTCCAGTCCTCTGGCTGTGGATCCATTGGATCCTGGGCTGGGAGCCAGAGGGCCTTAAAGGGCCTCTAAGCAGGCCAAGGAGGAGCTAAAAATACTCCAGGGAGGTGGGGGGAGCACCTTGTGGAATCTCTGGGGAGGGAGGGGCCTGGGATGCAGGGCTAGGGTTAGGGTCTTGCCCCCCTGCCCCTCAGTGGGCACAGGCTGGTGCAGGGTGAGAGCGGAAAGGGTATAGGTAGTAAGGGGTTTTTTGTCAATCCGATTGCTCTTCATGCCCAGCTCTGCCTTCTCTGTACCACAGGAGGCTAAGAGGAGGGGGTCCCTCAGGCCACTCCCTCTAAGATGAGGCTGCTGGGAGGGTGTGGCCACCTGCTCCTTAGCCATTCTAGCACTTAAACTTGGGCCTGGAAAGCAGCAGGCATAGCAATGCTTCCCTTGCACTGCTCGCCCTGGAATGCAATCTGGGTTCTCCAGGGACCCCTCGCCCACTGAGGCCTGGACCTACCCCTTCCAGGTCATTGTAGCCAACCCCCAGCTGCTACCTCCAGCCAAATCTGAGCTCCCACCCTCGAATGACTAGCTGCCAGTAGCCCACTCACCTGACTGATGGGCTGGTGTCTTTCAGCCCCAGAAGTGTTACTTCCACATTACCCTCTGCCCCACCCAAACACCTGAACTAGTCTGCCCAGTGCACTCTGCTTTAGATCCCCTCATCTGGCAGGGCAGAAATTCCTGGGTCCCCAGAGCAAGGCCTGGGGGTGTGCTGGGGCCATCCTGGTGCCACAAGAAAGCAGAACCACCGTGCTCACATGGGCCTCGGCTTCATAGGCAGAAGGCCCTTCTAAAGAATGAACCCACTGTTTCCCCAACCATCCTGGAGGCCGGTGGGGCAGCTGCTGGCCCATTTTACAGATGAGGCACTCACGGTTCAGAGGGAAAGGAAATGGTCCACTGAGGCAGAACACACCGAGAACCAGACCCCTGGGCTCCAAGGCTGAAATATTCCTTTTCCACGGGCAGTGGCTCCCCGCTGTCACCTGTCAGGCACACAGGGGGCAGATGTCTACAGGTGGTGAGGCCATGGGCTCACTAGGTACCCACCTCAGCCCAGACCAAGGAGGACTGACGGGGCCTGACTGCCACGCTGGTCCCCTGCCAGCCCTTCTGTTGGAGTTGCCCGCCCTGCTTTGCACAGAGAAGCTGCAGCCCTGCTCTCGGGAACTGTTCTCCAGGGTGAGGTCTGAGCTGAGGTGTGAGGTGCAGGCAGCGGTCCCTTCACGGCACCCCCCGGGCAGCGCATTCCTGACACCCAGTGGGCGGAAGCACCCAGGCCCCGGCATGCCCAGGCCCGGCCCTGCCCAATCCCTGCCGCCCTCTCTCCCAGGTCCCAGGCAGGAGCTGCAGGCAGGGCTGTTGGTTTGCATATCCAGGCTCTAACAGGAGGCCTGGGGCCCCAGTTCTGGGCTGGGAGCCTCAGGAACCAGCATTGCCGGGACAGATGGAGGAGTACCTGGGAGATGTCTGCCACCCAGGAGGCGGGGTCCAGCAGGATTGAGGAAGTGGTCTTGGCAGAATGTCCGAAGGCTGCTGACAGATGATGCTGGGAGAGCAAGGGGTGGTAGAGCTGAGTTCTCAAACCACGATGTGAATATTTGGGGTGTATGTTAAATATGTGGGTTCCAGGGCTCTACCCTCAGATTAAACTCAGGCTGTCTGTAGTGGGCTGAGGAATTTGCCTGTTGAACAAATATTGCAGGGATTTTTTATTCTAGTGGTCCAGGAACTACCTTCTGAGAGAATATGTCAAGGCTGATTACTTGCCTTCCTCTCCTCTAGTCGCCTGTCTGGGATGGGCTGGGCTGCTAGAGCCCTAGGAACCCTCGTGGGGACTTGCAGGTGGCATCCCTAAAGATGGGCTCCAGGCAGACTGGGGACAAGGTGACTGGCAGTCCTCATCCACCCCCACTCTCGTGCACACCATTCTGCCCAAAGGGTCAGGTACCCAGCTCTCCTGCCGTCACCCCAATACCTCGTAAATCTGTCTCAACGTGGTAGAAAGGGGGCGAGAAGACACTCCAGGGTCCCTTAAGGACCCTGCTGACTCAGCTCACCCAGGTGTGGTTTGGGGTCAGTTGTCCTTTCCTGCCCACATTCTTCAGAACACCCCAAGATCTAAGTCCTCCGATGGCTTAAAGAGGTAGGACCCAACTATCCACCCTTCCCTACCCCCTCACACATCCTTTCCTCAGATCTCTGGAAGTTTGAATCTTGTGCCAGGACAATGCCAACTTCTTCTTTTCCCATCTACCTTCATCTCAGAAGCCAAGCGTTCTTTCCCCAAACCAGGTCTGCTTATGTCAGTCAGATACCAAAACAGTCCTTCCAAACCCAGATCTCGCCATGTTTCTGCCTTGCTTAAAATCCCTCCACAGCTTCCCTTCTCACCCTGCCCTCTTGTTCCTCCCCATGTTTCTGGCCTCCGGCTGTACCGAGGGCCTTGCCGATCCCTGAGTCACCCTCTTGCTCACAATTCCTGGCTCTTGCCCATGTCAGACCTCAGCCTGCAGTGCCCCTCCTCCCCTTCTTTACCTGGTGAGCGCTGGGCACCATCCTCAGACTCAAGCCAAGGTGCTCTTCTATGGGCCTCCCTGATTGCCCCCATGCAGAGGTGGGGCTGGTTTGCTCCTTGCTAAATTATCTATCTACAATGCGAGAGACCTGGGTTCGATCCCTGGGTAGGGAAGATTCCCTGGAGAAGGAAATGGCAACCCACTGCAGTACTCTTGCCTTGAAAATCCCATGGACGGAGGAGCTTGGTGCAGGCTACTGTCCATGGGGTCACAAAGAGTCNCCTGGGTTCGATCCCTGGGTAGGGAAGATTCCCTGGAGAAGGAAATGGCAACCCACTGCAGTACTCTTGCCTTGAAAATCCCATGGACGGAGGAGCTTGGTGCAGGCTACTGTCCATGGGGTCACAAAGAGTCGGGCACGACTGAGCGACTTCACTTTCACTTTCCTCTCACGAGGCACTGACCACAGGTGTCTGTCTCCCTGCCTGCCTTCCCCACCCTGGGCAGTCCTCGAGGGAGGGGCACGGAGCCATTCATCTCCTGCTCTCAGAGCCTGGCGCAGAGCAGACACTCAGTACATGTACATCAAGCAGTGAGTTGTTTGAAGCAGGCTTTGGCAAGTGTGAGCCTGAGTCTACTACCTTCTTCCCCCAGGCTCCTGGCTGGTGCCCCCCGGGACCTCGCTGTGCCTGATGGCTATACCAACCGGACTGGTGCTGTGTACCTGTGCCCACTCACTGCCCACAAGAATGACTGTGAGCGGATGGACATCAAGGAGAAAAGTGAGAAGAGGGCTTAGGAACCGGTGCTGGGTCAGGAGCCTGGTGGAGGAGGTAGCACAGAGAGAATGACTAGAAGAGACAGAAGGCCCGGCTGGGCAGTTTCAAGTGCTTTCTTGTCCAGCTGGGAAGTGGGAGCCCTAGGGGAGAGTGGGACCAGACGGGATCATCAGACTATGCTGGGCTGGGGAAGGTGGCCCTGCTGGAGTGGGAGATCTGGGAGGGACCAACTCCTGCCCTCTGGAGGCTCTGGATGCCTAGACGATGGGATGAGGTGCCCTGGCTCATGAGCCCTCTCATGCCCACAGGTAACCCTAACCACATCATTGAGGATATGTGGCTTGGCGTGACTGTGGCCAGCCAGGGCCCTGCGGGCAGAGTCCTGGTAAGTCGGGGCTCGCCGTCGGATCCCCCTCCAGACATCTCCTTTCATCTCCCGGGAGCTACAGAGGGAAGCAGAGAGCAGGAGAAGGGACCTTGGTGCATGAGCTTGCACATGTCGATTTCTGCAGCTGTATGTCTCCATGGACATGTGTGTCCTTTCATCCCGCACTTGTGGCAGGGGGATGGGGAGAGTGTCTGGCGCTCTCCCAAGGGCCAGCCTGGGTCCTTTCTGAATCACCCATTCCCCCACCCCGGGGTGGGGGCGGTGCTCACCCTTTGTGGGAATGAGTTGAAGGGACTACGTACAGATGGAAAGGGCAGAGAGAGCCTCAGGCAATGTGGCCTGGACGCACTCCTTCCGAGGAGGCCAGCTGACGGAAGAAGCACAGCCCTTCTGCCCCAGCTCATCCGGCTTGGGTTGGGGGCCACTCCCTGCTGTCACTTGTCACCTCCAGTCTGCATTCATCAGTGCTGGCCCCTGGGATCTCAATGTTTGAGTCCCAGATAGACAGTTTATTTTTCATTTTTAAATTCATGTAACATTTACATACAGTGAATGTACAGATTTTAAGTTTCAGTTGCGTTTTGGCACATTGTAAACCCAAGTAATCAACACCCATTAAAGAAATGTCATACTTACATCACTGCAGACACCGCACTCCTTTTCCATCACTTGTCACCGCCATAGTCATCACTGTTGTGATTTCTGTCACCTTTGAACACTGTTGTAAGCTCCGGGTTTGACCAGCTCACTGAAACACCGTTCCTAGTCTCTTATAAGGCTGGTGGGTCCAGAGCTCCGCCCAAGTCAGTCTAGATCTTGGTCCTTCCACAGCCTTCTACTTACCCATCCATTCATTCAGTTCATTTTTAGTGAGCATGTCCTGCGTGCCAACACTAGAAACTTCCCAGTGACTTGGCAACAAGAACTAGGTCTGGTTCTGGGTTTCATCTGGCCCCTGGCTGTTTTACAAATACCCTATTCTTGTTGATTTGCCCAATAAACACTAATGGAGCACCTCTCGTGTGCCGGGAGAAGCTTTGAGAGAGGCAGCACAGTCTGGTGCTTAAGAGCTTGACCCCGGAGCCCGACAGCCTTGGATTGAGTATCCCCTGCCTCTCTCTGGATGTGAGGTTGCTTATTTCTCTGTGCCTCAGTGTCCTTATCTAAAGTGAGGAAGTAATTATCCCTAGCCCATAGAGCTGGTAGGAGGCTTAAGGGAATTAATATGCAAAAAGCTCAGCCTTGTGTCTGGTGTATACTTAGTAAGTAAGCACTCAGTAAGTATTAGCTACTGCTGCAGTGGTGGTGGTTGTTATTTTAATATTGATCCTTTTGTTCAGAGGCAGGATCATCAGGGGACAACAGAGAAGCAACCTTCTAACCTGCTCTATGTCTAGCTCCTTTTAGACCCAAGAACCTGAGCCCCACATCCTCTCATCCTTTTCCCTTTTTATTTTGTCGAGATCTCTAAGCCACTCTCAAATCCAGTACCTTCTGGTCTTCCAAAAAGTGTTTCTAACCCTCAGAGCAGGTTTCGGAATTCTGGAAAGGCAATGCGGGTCCAGGCATTTCTATGGGAAGAGAAAAAAGCCGGAAGACCTCTTTCCACTCCTCTCCTGCAAAAGCAGAGGTGCACGGGGCCATGGAGACTCCGTTCCTGAGTCCCTGCTGTGGGCTTAGCTGTGTGTATTGGGGGGGGGGTCCCCCAGGTCTGTGCCCACCGCTACACCCAGGTGCTGTGGTCGGGGTCAGAGGACCAGCGGCGCATGGTGGGCAAGTGCTATGTGAGAGGCAACGACCTGGAGCTGGACGCCAGGGATGACTGGCAGACCTACCACAACGAGATGTGCAACAGCAACACTGACTACCTTGAGACGGGCATGTGCCAGCTGGGCACCAGCGGCGGCTTCACCCAAAACACCGTGTACTTTGGCGCTCCTGGTGCCTACAACTGGAAAGGTGGGGACCGTGGGGGAAGGGAAGAAGAGCAGAGACCACCACCCCTGTTAGGCCCTGAAGCAGTCTGCCAGAGCTTCCACACAGGAGGGCAGAGGAGAGCACGCCCTTGCCAACATCAGCAACCACCTCGACCTCTAATATTTTAAAGCGCTTTCTAGATACCAGAGGTACACCTATTATCTTAATTAATCTTAAAATGCAAGTATTATTATACCCATTTTACAGAAAACTGAGCCTTGGAGAAGTAAAATAAGTTGCCCAAGGCCAGTAGTAAGTCCTGAAATGTGTATTGGAATGTAGGTCCATCTGATGCCAGGTTAACCATTTAAAAACTTATTAAAAAATAAAACACATTCCTGGTACAACTACTAAATTGTACAGTAAAATAAACAGGAAGAGCGCCCTTCTTCTCCCACATCTCCCTTGTCCCATTTCCCAATGTATACTGCTAAGTGTCTTGTGGGTCTTTCCAGACCTTTTTTAGAATATATAGGTATCTTAAGCAACACACATACCCACACAGAAAATCATTTTAAATGTATTGTTCTGCTACTTCCTCTTCATGTATCAATACATTTCAGACATGTTTTCACGTCAGTACATACAAGGCAATCTTTTGAGAGTGCTGCAGAGTATTTTCTTGTATCAAAACCCATGCTTTGATTGTGCCACACCACATACTGCCTTTCAGGCGTCTGACGGCTCACACACCCTCCACCTGCCTCTCTCCACCACAGGCTATAGCAACAGTGACCTCTTTTCCCTTACTGCACCTACTATTGCAGAATCAACAAGCAGAGGGCGCCCAGAATCTTGTTATTTTTTTTAAATTGCAGTATAGTTGATGTACAATATTATATTAGTTTCAGGTGTATAACACAGTGATCAGCATTTAAGTACATTGTAAAATGATCACCCCTATAAGCCAAGAAACCATCTGTCACCTTCAAAGTGATTACATTATTATTGACTATATTTTTTATGTGGAATGTTACATCCCAATGATTTATTTATTTTGTCCTCTTGACCAACAGGTTGCCCAGGGCATAGTCACAGCTCTGGGCTCACCTGAGGCTGAGGCCTCTGCTCACTCTGCTAGTCCTACTTCCCACTCCTTAGCAGGGCCAAGGTACTCTCCAGCAGCAGCCTGGGGGGCAGGGGAAAGTAGGTAGCCCGAGTCTGGGGACAGGATTAGGAGGAGATAATGGTGTGAATCTGGCTTCATTGTCTAGGGTGGGGAAAATGTCATCTATTGATAGTATGCCGATACCCAGATGACTGGATTCCAGCCATGACTGGACATCCCTGAGCCTCCATCCCTGAGCCTCCATCCCTGAGCCTCACTTTTTTCATCTGCAAAATGGGGGTCATCATGCTAGCTCAGAATTGTTAAAGAGTAAGTGATTTTCAAATGGCAAAGTACTCACAGATAAAAGGGGTTATTGTTATCCTTATCTGGAGTGGGGGCTGGACATAGTGGAGAAAAGGAGTGGTGACTTATACCCGCCTCCTCAAATCTTTGTGAAGGAAACAGCTACATGATTCAGCGGAAGGACTGGGATTTGTCTGAATACAGTTACAAGGACCCAGAGGACCAAGGAAACCTCTATATTGGTGAGTCCAGTTGTGATGGCCTTTTGGTGGGGAGGAGAAAGGGGGCTCAGTCCCTGGCACACTGGTCCTCTCCCCTTCAGTGTCTGGGAGTAGAGAGGCCAGGCTACACTGAGACCAGTAGCATTCAGTTCAGCTAGAACACACTTACTGAGCACCAGCTGTATACTCCACCCAGAGGCAGAGTCACAACCCTCATGGAGTTCATGGTCAGGGTACAGTCAGGACTTGGGGCTGGGCATCCAAGGTCCACTTTCTTGCCCAACTTAGAGGAATAGGAGATAATGGGGGATCCTGGGAGATGACCAGAGTACAAGGGGACCAAGCTTACTGGAGTCTCAATTGACCACCTTCCCCCCATCCCAGGCTACACGATGCAGGTGGGCAGTGCCATCCTGCACCCCACAAACATCACCATTGTGACAGGTGCCCCGCGGCACCAACATGTGGGCGCTGTCTTTTTGCTGAGCCAGGAAGCAGGTGGAGACTTGCGGCGGAGGCAGGTGCTGGAGGGCACGCAGGTGGGAGCCTATTTTGGCAGTGCCATTGCCCTGGCAGACCTGAACAATGACGGGTGAGGATCCAGGGACATTTCTCTGGGGCCAGGGAGAATGATGAGAGGGTGGGCTTGCACGAGTGAGGGCAGAGAAATAGAGATTTGCAACTGGGTTTCTTTTTGCATGTTGTTTGCAGGGATTTACAGATCAGTTTCGCATGTTGATTTGCAGTCAGACTTTATGGGATTCGGGGTGTTTGCATGTCAGTTTCGTGACGCCTGCATCTCACTGTCTGTGCCTGTCATATGGCCCTAGTGGATATGAGCTGTTTGGGTGTGATCTGTGTATACATGGCTTCTCCACAACCTGTGTTTTTTATTAGATTGGTCACACTGACACTTCCACATCCTTCCCACAGCCTGTGGCCAGAGGCCTCACTTGCAGAGTGGTGTGCCCCGCATGGTGCAGCTGTCTTTGCTAAATAACAGTGACGCTGTGTGTTCCATCTCCCTCTCCTTCTTTCCTTTGCAGGTGGCAGGACCTCCTGGTGGGTGCCCCCTACTACTTTGAGCGGAAAGAGGAAGTAGGGGGTGCGATTTATATCTTCATGAACCAGGCAGGCACCTCCTTCCCAGACCGCGCCTCCCTCCTTCTTCATGGCCCCAGTCGCTCCGCCTTCGGCTTCTCTGTGGCAAGCATTGGTGACATCAACCAAGACGGATTCCAGGGTATGAGCCAGCACTCCCGCCCCAGCACCCACTGACTGAGAGCCAGCTGCATACCAGGCTTGATAGGGCCCAAAAAGGAGACAGGCTCGGGCCCGGGTCTGGGGAGCTCACAGCAGTGCAGAGATAGCCGCCAAGGGTGAGCTCAGTAGACCTCTTGAACAGTGGACATACCCCTGGGCATCAAAGGCCAGGCTGAGTGTACACAATGGTGGGAACAGAAGGGGCAAAATGTGAGTGTAGTACATTTGGCTGATGTATAGTGGGTTTGAGGTGTTCACATCAGGGATGTGGCTGGAGAAGTGGGGTGGGGGTGGGGTCGACACACTGAAAACCAGGCAGCAAAGCTAGGGCTTTATGCTTGGGTTATGGTAGAGGGGTGTCCGAAAAGATTTGAGGGCAGAGGTGTGACATGATAGCTTGGAGGGAGATGTGGGCTGGATGGAGGTGGGGAGCAAGGCTAGGGATATTAAGATCAAGAATGTAGTATTACCTATGGCTGATTCATGTTGATGTACAGTCGAAACCAATACGATATTAAAAAGCAATTATCCTGGTGGCTCAGATGGTAAAGCATCTGCCTGCAACATGGGAGACCCGGGTTCAATCCCTGGGTCGGGAAGATTCACTGGAGAGGGAAATTGCAACCCACTCCAGTACTCTTGCCTGGAAATGCCATGGACTGAGGAGCCTGGTAGGCTACAGTCCATGGGGTCGCAGAGTCGGACACGACTGAGCGACTTCACTTTCACTTTCATCCTTCAATTAAAAATTTAAAAAAGAATATAGTATTACTATACCAGGTGTGGAACTTCCCTGGTGGTCCAGTGGTTAAGAATCCATCTTGCAATGCAGGGAACATGGATTCAGTCCCTGGTCGGAGAACTAAGATCATGCTGAACTAAGCCCGCATGTCACAACTAGAGAACCTGCCTTCTGCAACTAAGACCCGATGCAGCCAAACAAAGAAATAGATATTAAAAAAATATGTATATATATATATATATATATATATATAGTATACCAGGTGTGGATGTTAAGCACAGGGACACGGTAGAAATTCTGGATATAGGGGATGCCAATTACTATTCTGCTGGACTTGGAGACCAATCAGACCTTGCATGTCAAGGAGAGGGATAAATCAAGGGGTTTAGTTTGGTTGCCTTGGGAGTGCCTGGCTTATCTGGAAGTCATTTCTTTGACAACCTCAATTTCCCAGAATATATCTGAAAACCAAAAGGAAGGCAGAGGAACCTCTCAAGAGCCAAAATAGGTGCTGGAAAGTTCAGTTAATGAAGCCCAAGCACTTACTGATCGAAGAGTTTTCCAGTTGTCACTCAAGACCTACTTATTCTTCCTTTGCCTACTTTTCCTATAAGCTTGACTTTCTAATTACCTAGGCCATATCAGATCAAAAGCAGCAAACTAGAAAGTTTAAGAAGACAAAACATCTTGGAGTTATTTTGTGGGAATAATGGTTAGAATTTAACAAGAAAAGTTATAGTGTTGTGATGAAAACCCCAGCCCCCACTGTTAGACAGACATAGGCTCAAATAGCCTCTTCTCTACTCATTAGCTGTCCGACTTTGAGTTTTCTGAGCCTATTTCCTTATCTGTGAAGTGAAGACGGTATTACCTACTGCCAGCACTCTCGTGAGGACTGGATGAAATGAGTGTTTGAGAACTATCTGGCAAAGTCCCAGATGGGGAACACCTGCTTTTGTGATCCTGCTCTTCAATGTCATGAGAAGAACCAGGTGTCTGGAGAGGCGGCTGACAGGGGAGAAGGAAGGCACAGTAGTAAGGGAAAACAAATAGCCAGTGGTCAGGAATCTGGGGTCTAGACCTGCCAGAGACATTACCTGGCTGTGTGACTTTCGTAAGTTGCTTCCCTCTCCTGGGCCTAATTTCCCGTATATAAAAGGAGGCAGTTGGGTGCCTAATAGTCCCAGTTTTAATCCTAAGTCACAGAACTCTGTTCCCTGATTCTCTGAGCACTGCTTGACAGGGGGGTCATGCCACGCTGGGCTCTGTGGCCTGGAGCATAGGGCTGGAAAACCATGGGGCCCATAGTACCCGGAGTGACCCTGAGCTGTCTCTCTTTCCCAGACATCGCTGTGGGAGCCCCATTCGAGAGCTCGGGCAAAGTGTACATCTACCACGGCAGCTCCAGGGGGCTCCGCAGACAGCCCCAGCAGGTACAGACGGCCAGAGACAGAGGCACCTTCCTCCTTTTCCTCACGCACTCCTGCCTATTCCCCATGGGCCCCACTCTCTGGAACCTTCCCCAGAGCCTGTCCCCACCACCTCCCCCTGCCCCCAGGTAATCCATGGAGAGCAGCTGGGACTGCCTGGCTTGGCCACCTTTGGCTATTCCCTGAGTGGGCAGATGGACGTGGATGAGAACTTCTACCCAGATCTGCTGGTGGGGAGCCTGTCAGACCGCATCGTGCTGCTGAGGTGAGCCAGGGCAATGGTGGATGGGGGCCTCTCTCTTCCGTCCCTGTCTGCATGGAGCCCCAGCTCTGTCCACCTTCAGAATCAGGTCCATACAAGCCTAAGCCCTGCCCCTGGCCTGGCATGGGGTGGGCCTGAGGCACTGATGTCTGGTTTTTCTATGCAGGGCCCGGCCTGTCATCAACATCCTCCACAAGACCTTGGTAGCCAGGCCATCCATACTGGACCCTGCGTTCTGCACGGCCACCTCCTGGTGAGACCCTCTGGCCCAAGTCTGCCTATTCATTCCTCCTGATGTTTGGGAAGCCCAGGAGGGACCCTGGCTTTCAAAACCCTTCCCTGACAACTCCTGATACCCCATCATTAAAGGGTTGATTCTTGGGAAAGCATTGCCCTCACCACTCAACCTCATTAAAGAGCAAAATTCCTTGCTAATGAGTGAACTGTGGGGGGTGGGGGGGGCCGGTAGGGCATGATGGTTGGAGCTCTGGTCTACTTGGTTCAGATTCCAGCTTTGCCCACTGCAATGGTAGGGATGGGCTCTAGGGAGTGGTAATATTAATAACCAATTCATAGAAACTAACACAACACTGTAAAGCAACTATACTCCCGTAAAAGAATTTCTTTAATTAAAAAAATATATAATCAATTTACAAGGTTGTTGTGATAATCAAATGAGATAATGTACAAAAAGCCCTTAGCATGGTGCTCTGTAAATCCTAAGTGCTCAAAAAACGTAGTTGCTAAGATGGTTACAATGACAGTGATGACCCCAAGGTCTATTAGTGAATGAGGATAATGGATCAGAAAGCTGAGGAAATGGAGTAGGGAAGCAGCGGGTGGTGGGGAAAGAGATCTGGACTGGGGATCCTGCCCAAGACTAGGCTGGGCCAACACCTGGCTTCAGGCAGCTCCTTTAGTCTCAGGATCTCAATTTCCCCATTGGTGCCCTCTAACCCTGTTTTATATGGCCTGAAGACACCAGGGACACCCCAGCCCAGCTCTGTGGACTCCTCAGTGTTGTCTCTGACTTTCTCCAAAGACCCTGTTTCCTCTTGCCCAGTAAAGGGGGTGAGAGCTGGGACCTGGGTATCTGGGTTCCACCGTGACCTGACCCTCCTGTATGTCCCCCACCCTAACAGTGTGCAGGTGGAGCTGTGCTTTGCTTACAACCAGAGTGCAGGGAACCCCAACTACAGGCGGAACATCAGTGAGTACTGGGCTGTAGGGCGAGGGGGGGCACGCTCACCTGGTCACTTGCTGACCAGCCTGTGCACCCACAGCCCTGGCCTACACGCTGGAGGCTGACCGGGACCGCCGCCCACCTCGACTCCACTTTGCACGCAGCCAGTCAGCTGTCTTCCACGGCTTCTTCTCCATGCCTGAGATGCGCTGCCAGACACTGGAGCTGCTCCTGATGGTGAGGGAGGGGTGAGGGGGCAGTACATTGACTCCATGGTCCCAGGAGAGTCCTCGAGGTCAAGGGTGAGGGAATGAGTTCTCTCTGGAGACAGAGGTGGTGGATTGGCCTGGAAGGTAAGTGGAGGCTACAATGCACAGCATCCAGCCCACAGTAGAGAACAGAAACCTTTGGAGCAGGGATGGGGCCAAAGAGAAGTACATGAGATTCTTAGCTCGTCTCTGGGGAAAAGGCATCCAGAAGCAAGGACAAGCTCAGGCTCTCTCTGGGACATCAGAGTGAAAAGGGAAAACTCAACTTGGGGACCCCAGGAATGGGAAGGCTCAGTCTTCCTCCAGAGGAGTCGCTGGAGAGGAGGAGCCACATCTTGCTGAAGCGGGTCAGTTTGGTGAGCAGACCAGAGGGGGTTTTTTTTTAGGGTTGAGGGAGAGGGGCACAGCTCCTCCCTAGAGCCTTAGGTTTGTATGAGGATACAGCTTTGTTTGGAGGGCAGTGCAGAGCTGGGGTTCAGTTCACCTTCCTTTCCCAGGACAACGTCCGCGACAAACTCCGACCCATCACCATCTCCATGAACTACTCTTTACCTTTGCGGTTGCCTGATCGCCCCAAACTGGGGCTTTGGTCCCTGGATGCCTACCCGGTCCTCAACCAAGCGCAGGCTCTGGAGAACCACACGGAGGTGGGTGGGGCCGGGGCCGGGGCCGGAAGGGCACGAGCCTAGAGAGCTATGGATGATGTGGGCCCTTCACCACTCCCACCACCCCCAGGTACAGTTCCAGAAGGAATGCGGGCAGGACAACAGGTGCGACAGCAATTTACAGATGCGGGCGGCCTTCGTGTCTGAGCTGGGGCAGCGGCTGAGCAGGTGCGCTCTGGGCGGGGCTGGTGGGCCAAGGTGGGCCAAGGTGGGCCAAGGGGCGGGGCCCTATTGGTCGGAAAGAGTGGAGAGAACTGTTGAGACCTAAGGGGAGGGGTCTCACAGAGAGGCAAGTCGGAGAGGAGGGACCTCAATTAGCCAAGAACTATAAGACTGGCCTTCCCTGGCCTGAAAAGGCGCTTTCTTCTGAGGGGCGGAGCCTAACAGGTTGGGGCGGGGCTTTGGGCTCAGTCTGGGGCTGCTCCTCCCCTCTCAGGCTCCAGTACCGGAGAGACCTCCGAAAACTGCTCCTGAGCATCAACGTGACCAACACCCCAAGCCGGAAGCGGGCTGGGGAAGATGCCCACGAGGCGCTCCTCACCCTGGAAGTGCCTCCCACCCTGCTGCTGTCCTCAGTGCGCCCCGTGAGTACCCTCTGCCTCCTTAGAGTCCTACCACGACCCAGTGCGTCCTTCGTACATGTCATGTACGTGTGTTGTTATTTGCCACGTGTCCCCCCTCCCACCCTAGTCCTCTGGGCTGGACTTCCTCAGGTGCCTCCAGCGTCTCTGTTGCTAGGGGAACCCAGTTCTCAAGCCCTGAGGGCTTCGGGCCCTCTGCCACAGGAGAGGGGTGGGACAAGCCTTAGTCTGACCACTTAGATCTGATTTGTCTTCTTTCTTCAGCCTGGAGCCTGCCAAGCCAATGAGACCATCGTTTGTGAGCTGGGGAACCCCTTTAAACGGAACCAGAGGGTGAGTGCCTGACTGTACTCTCCCAGGGCTGTGGGTCCAAGGCTCCTCCTCTGATGAATTCCTTATCCTCCCTCTGCCTGCCTGCTTCCCAGGCTTCCTTGAATCAAAGAGCTAGAGTTGGGGAGGAGGGATGCAATAGGGGGTGGGGAGAGCCCCAGAGACTGGAAAATGGAGCCACTAGGGAGCTATGCACAAAGTTAGAGCAGGTGGAAGCGAGGAAACTGATTTTGCTGAGCACCGGCTGCATGCCAGGCCCTGAGCCCAGTTCTTTTATATATTTCTCACAACCTTCTGAGGAAGTTGGTGCTGATTTACAGAAAGGAAACATAGGCTTAGCAAGCTTGAGTGATTGCTCAAGGTCGTGTAGCTCAGAAGTATTGAGCTACATNTGCCAGGCCCTGAGCCCAGTTCTTTTATATATTTCTCACAACCTTCTGAGGAAGTTGGTGCTGATTTACAGAAAGGAAACATAGGCTTAGCAAGCTTGAGTGATTGCTCAAGGTCGTGTAGCTCAGAAGTATTGAGCTACATGAGCTATTACTAACAGAAAAGAATGGGAAGAGGGAGGCAGATGAGGCTAGGAAGGTGGAAGAGTGGAGACAGGTGGGAGGTGGAGACCAGACAGGCAACTCCCTAGCACAGCACTCAGCCCCTCTCTTCCCCATGGCATCACCCCTGCCTGGCCTCAAGCAACCTCTCTTGCCCTTATGGCAGATGGAGCTACTCATTGCTTTCGAGGTCATCGGAGTGACCCTACACACAAGGGAACTCCAGGCACAGCTGCGGCTCTCCACGTGAGTGACCTCAGGAAGCCAGTCTATATGGGGGATTGAGGTATCCTGGGTGGCCCCCAGCCTCAGCTGACATAGTCCTCCCCTACCCTCTGTATTCCTTCCTCAGGTCAAGTCACCAGGATGACCTACGGCCCATGACCCTGCCTCTGCTGGTGGACTACACACTCCAGGCCTCACTCAGCATGTGGGTACCGCCCTGAACCTCGGCCTGCTGAGGAGCCTGGGCCTCCCTTCCCTAAGGTGTCTCTCAAGCTCCTCTGACACACCTTCTTGGCCTGGTATCCTCAACATCACTGTCATTATTGTTACTATTATTGTTCTCCTTGCAGAGCAGCTAGCAGTGGAGGAATCAGCAACTTTGGGGTGAAGGTGTTGGTGTGGCCCTACCATTTCATGAGAGCCCATTGTGCTAATGATTTCATATACATCATCCCATTGTCTTCTCACAATGGCCCCATGATACAGTGATCCCACTTAAGAGATTAACCTTACTTTACAGTTGAAGAAACTGAGGCTAGAGAGGGTAAATCATTTGCTCAAGGCTTTGCAGGTAGTCAATGCTAGAGCTGGGGCTTGTCTCAGGTCTGTTTGATGTCAGAGGAGCTGTAGTTAACCTTGGTACCCACCCCCTGCAAGGGCCCCTACTGTCCCCTGTCACTCCAGCATCTTTCTCACCCCCAGGGTGAATCACCGGCTGCAAAGCTTCTTTGGGGGGACAGTGATGGGTGAGTCTGGCATGAAAACTGTGGAGGATGTGGGAAGCCCTCTCAAGTACGAGTTCCAGGTAAAGGGACCTTTGGGTCCAGGGTCAGAGGGTGTGAGGATTGGTGAGACAGAGGTGGTTTCCCAGGAGAAAGTAGCCGTGACATCCCTTGTCCTCACAGGTGGGCCCAATGGGTGAAGGGCTGGCAGCCCTGGGGACCCTGGTCCTGGGGCTGGAGTGGCCCTATGAAGTCAGCAATGGCAAGTGGCTGCTGTACCCAACGGAGATCACTGTCCGTGGCAATGGATCCTGGCACTGCCGGCCACCTGGAGACCTTATCAACCCTCTCAACCTCACTCTCCCTGTAAGGAAACCAGGCGGAGCGTTCACTTGTGGCCCATTTCCTTTGCTCGCTGCAGGCCAGAAAGGCCAACATTTTCCTCTCCCTGCCCTTTCCTCCTCTCCTCCCTTCTGCTCCTTCCACCAGTAAATCGCCTCTACCCTCTTCAGGTTCCTGGGGACAGGCTGCCATCTCCACAGCGCAGGCGGCGACAGCTGGACCCAGGAGGTCAAGGCCCCCCGCCTGTCACTCTGGCTGCTGCCAAAAAGGCCAAGTCTGAGATCCAATTGGTGAGTGGCCAGGGCAGGGTTGCCCACCCATCATAGGGTGAGTGGGCGCCTCGAGACATACGAAGCAAGAGAGATAGGTGCTACTCTCCAGGAGACCCCAGTCTGATGTGGTGATGTGGCGCTTGCCTTGTGCTGGGAGCAGCCAATACGGTGAACCAAAAGCACAGCCACTGACTCTATTCCCAGGAACCCCAGCCTGGTGGGGGTGATACAGTTGTTCGAAGCTTTGGACATTGGAACTAGGGATGGGGAGACACAGAATGAAGACAAGGTGCAGGGCGCCCTCTGTCGGAAGGGGGCGGGGAGCAGGCCTGTGTAGCAAGTTGAAGTCTAGCTGGGTGGAGAGGGAGGAATAGCCTCCAGGAGGAAGCCCAGTGTGGGAAGGTGGTGTTCAGGATTGGGCGCCGTGTACAGGAACAGGGACCAGATTTCCTGTTCTCCATGTCGCTGGCATCTATAGATGCGTGGTCCCAAGAGTGTGCAGGGTTGGCGGGGAATGTGCTTGAGTGAAGGGATGAGGACAGGCCCCTTCAGTTTCAACCATAGTTGGGACAAAGCCTGGAGCAAAGTCTGGAGAATCTAGAGACCCAGACTGTCTGGGTCTGTGTTCCGTGCCTATCTCAGAGCTGTGGCAGTGACCACACCCACTGTGTGTGGCTGGAGTGCCCCATTCCTGACGCCCCTGTCAGCACCAACGTGACCATCCAGGCACGAGTGTGGAACAGCACCTTCATCGAGGTCAGTGCTGGTCTCAACCGCCACCCACCCCGGGCTGGGAGAGCAACAGGGAGAGGGTGAGGCCAGACTGCACGTGTGTGCCTGCGTGTTGTCGGTGACTGCATGGAGATGGAGGCATGCTGGGTCATGCACCTGTTACGGCGTCTGTGCATCCATGTGTGGACATGACATCATTTTGTCTCCATAAAATATCATCTCCCGTGTCCATTATTCTGTTGTGTATCCGTTACTTTCTCACCTCTCTGCACTACCCCATGCTGCTCCTTTCCCCTGGATGCCAGCTCCCATTTGCTACCTCTGCGTGTGAACTCCTGTTCAGCCTTCACAGTCTCCCTCAGAGACCCCCAGCAAGATCTTTTCTGATTTTTTCGCCGACAATGACCTCTCCCGTCTAGACACTCACAGAACTTTCTCTGAAGCCACACACGCCACATAGCACACTCTGCTCTGGGTGGCAGTGCCAGCCGACCTAGACCAAACTTCTTCTGTGAATGACTAGGTTAAACATCTCTTTTCAGCTCTGTGGGCCACGTGCTTTCTGTTGTAGGTACTCAATTCTGCATTGTAGCATGAAGCTACTACAGACAATACACTGGTGAATGGGTGTGTCTGTGTGCCAGAAATACTTTATTTACAAAAGCAGTTCTTGGGCCAGATTTAGCCCGCAGTCCAGACCTAGACTGTGACCTTCACTGTCCCTGCTGTCCCCAGCATCCAGCATAGGACCTGACACAGAGATGAATGAATGATGTCTATTCGCGTGTAGAGGAGAGGCCTGGTGACAGGTCTTTTGGAGTGCTGTTTAAAGATGCTCTGTGGAGGGAGAGTGTCCCGGGGGCTGGTCAGGAAGGAGGCTCAGAGGGACTTCAGCTGCTTCTTTTGACTCATTGTGCCCCCCTCCAGGATTACAGAGACTTTGACCGAGTCAGGGTAGCCAGCTGGGCCACCCTGTTCCTCCGAACCAGCGTCCCCACCATCAACATGGAGAATAAGACAGTGCGGGTGAGTGAGCGCGTTAAGTAGACAGCAGAACCTGGACAGGGCATGGGAGTGCAGAGCATCTTTTCAGAGCACTTCCACATACTTTAGCTATTTGGTCTCAGTCTTGGCAGCACACTGGAATCCCCTGGAGCACTGCTAGTGTCTGGACTACACCCCTAAGTGATGAAATCTGAGTCTGTGGAGATGGGACCCCAGTATTGGTATATTTCAAACTACTCCCAAAGATTCTACTGTGCAGCCAGGGTTGAGAAGCTCTGCTTGGGCTCATTTGATCTGCATGTAAAGATGTTGCGTTTCTGTGAAAACCTGAAAAAAAGTTCTCAAACTTGATTCTAAGATATATATGGAAAAATAAATACCACAAAATGGCTATAATTTGTTATGAAAAGGTTAGAAGGGATATGTATAGGACGTGAATGATGGGTTGATTAAATACATTATTATACATTTCCTAAAATAAATTAAGGTAGCAGAGGAAGGGAGATCAATGGAACAGAATAGGAATTTACTGTTATTATACAGATAGCATTTTAATAAGGAGAAAAATATAGATGATAAAGTAGTACTGGGAGAACATATTTGGAAAGTAAAGACAAACCCCTGCCTCACACCATAAACAAAAACATATTTGAGTTAGATTAAATATTTAAATGTAGGAAATAAAACCTAATACACCAGAAGAAAATTCAGGAAATAATTTAATAATAATATTTAATTATTGGGAGAGGGAGTTACTTTATTAAACTCAGAAATCACAAAAAAAATTTGAAAAATTCAACTTTGAAATTTTAAATCTGTATGCAGCAAAAGAGATGGTAAAGAAACTAAGAGGGCAAAAGACTTATTGCTTTTTTAAAAGTTTATAGCAGGGGTACTCTTTCTANGAGAGGGAGTTACTTTATTAAACTCAGAAATCACAAAAAAAATTTGAAAAATTCAACTTTGAAATTTTAAATCTGTATGCAGCAAAAGAGATGGTAAAGAAACTAAGAGGGCAAAAGACTTATTGCTTTTTTAAAAGTTTATAGCAGGGGTACTCTTTCTACCCCCTTCTGATGTCTATGTCAGAAGCTTTCTCTATCTCCTTTATACTTTAATGAAACTTTATTACACAAAAACTCTGAGCGATCAAGCCTCGTCTCTGGCCCCAGACTGAATTCTTCTCCTCTGGAGGCCAAGAATCCTGGCGTCTTTGCGTGGTTCAACAACGTTTCAAAGCTGCCTGCTATGCAGGACACTTGGGTTCGATTCCTGGGTTGGGAAGATCCCCTGGAGAAGGAAATGGCAATCCACTCCAGCATTCTTGCCTGGAGAATCCCATGGACAGAGGAGCTTGCTAGGTTACAGTCCATGGGGTCGCAAGAGTCAGACACAACTTAGCAACTAAACCACCAAACCACGATAGACAGTTAATTTACAACAAAGGAGCAAAGAATGGAGAAAGGACAGTCTTTTCAATAAGTGGCATTGAGAATACTGGACAGCCACATGCAACAGAGTGAAACTATGACACCACCCGTATGGCAGAAAGTGAAGAGGAGCTAGAGCCTCTTGATGAAAGTGAAAGAGGAGTGTGAAAAGGTTGGCTTAAAGCTCAGCATTCAGAAAACTAACATTATCGCATCTGGTCCCATCACTTCATGGGAAGTAGATGGGGAAACAGTGGAAGCAGTGTCAGACTTTATTTTTGGGGGCTCCAAAATCACTGCAGATGGTGATTGCAGCCATGAAATTAAAAGACGCTTACTCCTTGGAAGGAAAGTTATGACCAACCTAGATAGCATATTCAAAAGCAGAGACATTACTTTGCCAACAAAGGTCCGTCTAGTCAAGGCTATGGTTTTTCCAGTGGTCATGTATGGATGTGAGAGCTGAACTGTAAAGAAAGCTGAGTGCCGAAGAACTGATGCTTTTGAACTGTGGTGTTGGAGAAGACTCTTGAGAGTCCCTTGGACTGCAAGGAGATCCAACCAGTCCATTCTAAAGGAGATCAGTCCTGGGTGTTCATTGGAAGGACTGATGTTAAAGCTGAAGCTCCAATACTTTGGCCAAGAAAAAAACAAATAAAAGTTTATATATTATATGACAAGATATTGATAGACATATTTTTAATATGTAAAGAGAAAGGGTGGCATACATATAGGCATTGTACGTATAGTGAAATATAACAGCAGTAAGATTTTTTTATATCATATGAGAAAATATTAAAAATAAGAATGCTGTCTTGTTCTGATAAGGTAGAAGGAAATGCTATTTATTGGAATATAAATTGATGGATTCTTTTTAAAGATGAATTTGTCAATATCTATTAAATTTTTAATTGTATATTTCCTTTGATCTTCTAGATGATAATATATCAAGGAGCTAATAGGACAAATTTGCAAACATAAATATATGGGGATATTTTAAAGCATTGTTTATAATGGCAGAAAATTGGAAACAATCTAAATATCTCTCAGTATGAGATTGGTTCAATAAATTCTGGCACATTTCCTACAATGACGTGTAGTCGTCAGAAGAGATTAGGTTGATCTTTATTAACCAACATCGAAAAATGATGAAAAGGTAACAGAAGAGTGTGTATAGTACACACGGATCCCATTTATGTGAAATAAAAAATATATATGTTTAATATATACATTTAAAATATGAAATAATAAAAGTAACTTTTAAAGAAATCATGCACAGTCAGAAAAATATTTTTCTATAAATAAATATATATGCAGGGGTTTCCCTGGTGATCCAGTGGCTAGGCCTCTGCACTCCCAATGCAGGGGGCCCGGATTTGATCCTTGGTCAGGGAACGAGATCCCACATGCAGCAATTAAGACCCAGCTCAGCCAAATAAGTAAATATCAAATACACACAAAGGAACTTTAAAATATCTATGTGTATATATATGCAAAATATGTACAATAACTATATTATAAAACCTGTAATATAATAATATATATATATATTCGTTGTAGGGGAAGAAAAAAATGCTACTATATGCTATGCAATTCTATTTTTTTTGTAAATATTTGTGGAAGCGTTGCTCTGTACCAGATATTTCTCAAAGCAGTTTACTCGTATTAAACACATTTAATCCTCCCAGCAACCTATGATATAGATATTATTAGCATATTCCCTATTTCACAGATGAACAAAAGAAAGGTTAAGTGACTTGACCAAGGTCACACAGCTAGTGAATAACATAGTTAGGACTTGAACCGAGGTAGTCTGGCTCCAGAACCCGTACTTTTGGCTGCTCTACTATACTATGAGGTAGGCATTACGATCCTCTTATCAGAGAGCATGAAATGGAGATTCAGAGAGGTGAAATTCCTTGTCCAAGGTCCCACAGCTTGTGTAGGATAGAGCTGGTACCCAAGCCTGGATGTGAGGGTCACAAACCAGACTCTAGGCTGCCTCCCTGATCTGAGATCTTGGCGTCTGCCTCTAAGAGAAAGGGGAGGATAGAGGAATCTGCTCCTGTCAATGGGCTGGCGGGGGCTTTTCCAGTCCCTGTGTGCCCCCTACAGGCAATAAATCAAACAGCAGGGTTCTGGGTCCAGCTGAAACAGGAAGGATAAGCTCAGGGCCTAAGGGGGTGGACACATGGCTGAGCCCCTTCTCACCCTTCCAGTTTTCAGTGGACATTGACTCTGACCTGGTGGAGGAGCTGCCGGCTGAGATCGAGCTGTGGCTGGTGCTTGTGGCTGTGAGTGCCGGGCTGCTGCTGCTGGGGCTGATCATCCTCTTGCTGTGGAAGGTTAGAACACCCAGCCTGCCACTGGGACTCCCACTCTGGGACCCCCTGCCAGCAGACCCTCACCAACTCTCCCTTCATCTCATTCCATCTCACCCCACCCATCACCCAAGTCCTCCCCACTTTCTCTCCAGCTCCCAGTCCTGGGTTAATGGGGGGACTTGCAAGCTGGAAAGGGGAACCAGGAGCTCCGGCTCCTGCCACATCACCAAGCTGGGGCTGGGAACCAGGCATCCAGGCTCCCCAGCCCTAAGCCCCAGTTCATGAGTGCTGGCAAGGACCCCCCAGCTCCCCCTGATGGCCCCTCCCCACCTCCTCCCCTCCGCAGTGCGGCTTCTTCAAGCGAGCCCGCACTCGCGCCCTGTATGAAGCTAAGAGGCAGAAGGCGGAGATGAAGAGCCAGCCGTCAGAGACAGAGAGGTTGACGGAAGACTACTGAGGGGGCAGCCCCCACCCCGGCCCAGCTGGGTAACGCGGCCTCCGGGCTCCTTCCCCAAGCCCCCAGCTGGCTGGGGCCTCTGACTCTCTCCTGTCCTCTCCTCTTCCTTTATGGGCCCTCTCTGCACTTCACTCTGTCCCCAGCACCACCCCCAAAGAGTAGGTCACTCTGTCAGTCTCCCCTCCACATCCTCAGAGAGCCCGGCGTGTCTGCTCTCCCCAGCCTCCCCACTGAGCCCTTCAAGGACCTGGGGCCTCAGGAGGCAGCCATAAAGCCTCGCTGTGCCCCTTACGCTTTCTGGGGATTGGAAAGGGTCAGGGCTAGGCCCCATGTTTGTAGGCCACAAGATAGACTTCAGAGTGATTCCGTGTCGCCATCCCCACCTCCGGAGAAGGAGGGGACTCGTAGAGCCCTTCTTCCTGGGAACCAGCACTTTTCCTCTTGGGACCCTCTTGAGCTGACAAACTGACCCCTCCCGACCTTGTGTTCACTGTAGATCCCCACCCCTCCTAGCCATTCCATCTGCAGTCTAGGCGACTGCCCCTCTGACTCCATCTGCCTCTCCCTCTCTTCTCCGCCTTCCTCAGCTCCTCCTTCCTCTGGGGTCTGGGGTGGGGAACCTTGTCCTATTCGTCTCAGGGAGATGGCATTGTGTTTGGGTAGGGGTCCTGGCTTTGAGGACCTCCTGGTGAGGAAGGAAGGGACTGGGCATATCTTCCCGCTGGTGTAAATGCTGGCTTCTGAGGGCCTCCCTCTTCTCCCCCTCCTCCAGTGTGATTTCTTTAAGCGGACCCGCTATTACCGGATCATGCCCAAGTACCACGCGGTGAGGATCCGGGAGGAGGAGCGCTACCCACCTCCAGGGAGCACCCTGCCCACCAAGAAGCACTGGGTGACCAGCTGGCAGACTCGGGGCCACTACTACTGACATCCTCCCTGATCGCACCCTGCTCCTCCAGTGTCCCCTTCTTCTATTTATCATAATTTAAGCCCCGACAGACCACAGGGGCTGCTGCCTTTGGCTGGCACCAGCAGGCTTGGGCACACACACCTTTCAAGTGCATGCACGTGCTATGTGGCCATGGCCTTCTCCCTGAAGGAAGGCTGGGGCTGGGGCCCATGCACTGCTGAGCACTGCAGCCCTGTGGCCTGGATGCATATGAGCACATGGGGGTCCCACTGCTTGGGGACTGTGCTTGTGCACCCCGAATGGTGCACGGCCATGCGTGTCCCAGCCTCTACCAGTGCCAAAACCAAGCCAAAGGCCTGCCACAGCCAGGAGGAAGAGGCCCCCAGGGTGGTGACCCTTCCTCTGTTCACACTGGACCCATCATGAGCCATAGGCACTGGATTGACCCTGACCTCGAGATGAAAACTACTGACAAGGAGCAGCCCACAGACCCCCAGTGCAGCTCTCAGCACCCATGGCAGAGAGTGGGGAGCCTGCCTGAGGGCGTTCAAGGAGGTGTTCATAGGACCTGGCGTGCTCAGACCAAGAGCAGAGTGAACTAGAAAGAAGGTCCCCAGGGTGGCTTTCTTTCATGAGTTGCTGGGAAAACCTCTGAACTCAGCTATGGCCATTCCGCGCACTCGTAGGAGACGCAGCCGAGGAAACAGAGGTGGACATGCTGCTAGGCAGCCAGGACATGCTCTGCTGGGACCGCTCTGGGAGCATGATGGCATCCTCAGTAGAGTGGGGACCAGTCCTGGGCCAAGGAGATGATGGACGGATACAGAGCAGATACCACTTCTCACCCACCTTACCATCCTGACCTTGAGGCTTGGAAGGATCTCCACGTAATCACAGAGGGAGCGACACTTGAATGTAGAACAGGGAGGAAGCCCCATCACGGCCCATCGGCCAGGCCCCGCTCTGCCCTCACTGACCGTGGGTTGGAGACCTAGAAGTGGGGCTCTTGGCTCTCTGGCTTTTGGAGCCAGTGTAGCTTTGCTGTCTCACCTGTGGCCCATTCTAGAAGCTGAGCTATTTCCAGAAAACCTCTCCTGACCCCGGCCTGTGGGCAGGTCCCCTCCTCAGCCCCTCCCCACTTTCATGGTACTGTAGCAAGGGAGCTCCTTCCCCCTCCTTGTGCCTTCTTTGTATATAGGCTTCTCATGGCAACCAGTAAACAGCCCCCTGTTTGTACACACTGCATCTGCCTCCATCTACCCCCACGTCTTACCAACACCATTCAATCTGATGGATCATGATACCCAGCTGATCCCCAGGTGGACAGAGCCAGGCGCAGGGCTCTCAGAGGTTGGGAGGATGAAGCTCTATGGCAGAGATAACAGCTCCTGTTCTCAGGGGTGCCCCAGACTTCAGGGATGGTCACCGTCCCATAACTGAGATTCAGAACATCAGATGAGGAAAAGCCCTGAGTAGACTGTATGGAATCCAATACAGCTTCTTGGTGGACACTGTGCCAGCCTGGGGAAGGAGTAGGAGTAGAGGTGGTGGTGTGCAGGGTCTGGAAGAGGCAGGAAGCTACTCTGCTGTAGAAGCAGGTAGTCCTGGGTAATGATAGAGTGAGGCTGTGTGCACAGGTGGAGAGCTGAGAGCCCTCATCTGGTGGCTACCTTCAGATAAGAACCTGGTTACTGCCTCAGTTTCCCCACAACCAGACCTAGATACCATGATGAGTAGATCAGATGGTGACCCAGTGACCCAAGGGTGGAAAAACTGAAAAGTCCTAGTATCCACTCCCTGGGAGGGAGAACCGGGAGCCCTGGCCTGCAGCAGCTCTTCCAGACACGCTTCTGGCCTGAGCTCACAGGCGCAGAGCTGGGTTGGGCTCTCTGCTGCCCCCTCTGGCTAAGGCTGTGGACTGTGCTTGTGCACCCCGAATGGTGCGTGGACACGCGTGTCCCAGCCTCTGCTAGTGCCAAAACCAAGCCTCAGGCGTGGGAGATGGAGCAAGGCTGCTTACCCTGTGACCTTTCTGTCCTAAATTGTGTCACAAGTCCTTCTGTCAATTGTTCCCAAGGACCTTTGACAAGAAGTATTAGTTGCTTAGCCATGTCCAACTCTGTGCAACCCCTTGGACTGTAGCCCGCCAGGCTCCTTTGTCCATGGGATTTCCCAGGCAGGGATACCAGAGTGCGTTGCCACTTCCTTCTCCAGGAGATCTTCCCGACCCAGGGATTGAACCTGGGTCTCCTGCATTGCAGGCAGACTTTTTACCGTCTGAGTCACCAGGGAAGCCTTTGACAAGAAAGCTGGAAATTACTACTCAGAAAAGCCTAGAGGCAGATCTTCAGTTCAGCTTCAGCTGCCTCAGACCGCCCCCTGTGGCAGCTGTCTGCCCTCTACCCTCTCTATGAGAGCCCACTGCCTCACTTTCAATGCTGGGATTTGTCACTGATTGACAGTGAAATGGTCTAGTTCCTCCAAGAAAACCCCATCCCCTACCCACAACTTCCAGGACCAGTAACCAGAGACCTCAGTTGGTTCTCCAAATCTGGGTTATTCTCTAGGTCAGAAAAAACACACATGTAGGTGGTCAATGCCCAGCTCAAGCTGATCAGAGTTCAGTCCAGCCCGGTCCAGTCCTTTGCCGCCACTGAAGAGTGAAGTGGGATCTATCTATCGCTCTGACCGGTGCACAGGCCCAGCCCCCATCTCCTGTGAGCACTTGTTTGGATGAAAACATACCATCTGTCTCACACACACTTGTGAAAGTAAGTAGACATTTTCAGGACTGTTTCAGCTACACTTTCATGAAAGAAACATACTGGCAGAGATCCAGCAATGCCCACTTTGTAGAAAAGAACCCTATATTATGCCAAGTTTATTGAGTTCCTTGGAGCTGCAGTACCTCCAAACATTTTAAAAGAAGTGTCTTGGCTCTTGTGTCAGTTAAAAAAAACAAAACATCAGATGATTCTCCCTCTCCTGGGCACAGGGCTGGATTGTACTTCCTAGGTCCTCCTGGTTGGATGATGCCATTCTGGCCAATGAGTTGTCAGCCGGAGGGAAGGGGATCAGTTCTGGGCTGAGACAGTTAATTGCTGGGTGAGACTCTCCCAGTTCTGCTTCTCCCAGCTCTGATGCTGTGGAAGCCTGTGTTGAGATAAAGTTTCTGTCAGTCTGAGTCCCTGAGAACGCCCCACCAACCCAAGTTGAACATACAGTGGAAACTTTGGGGATTTGTGCATTTTGTTACCTGCACTCCATTCAGCTAGCAATTAGGTCATTGACGATTTTGGTAAGTGCAGAAGAATGGGTAGGTGAAAGTGAGAAGAAAGAATGATCCATGGGTAGGAGACAGCATTTGTAACAGTGGGGAGATTGAAGTTTGGTTCAAGGAACTAGATAAGTATGGGTGGGACTTGAGCAGGGGAGTGTGGAAGAGATGAGGCTAGAGGGTCAAATCAAAGTAGATCATGTGAGAACTGGAAAGGCTCGGTAAGAAGTGAAAGCCAAGGCTGTGAGCAAGGGAAGTAACACCTTCAGATTTGCAGTGGAAAATGGTACCTGAACCTGTTTCCTCAACTGTAAAATGGTGGTTAACAGTAGCGCGGTAGAGCTATCTGGAGAATTCAATGACATGATGCATGCAAAGAGTGCCTGGCATATGGAATATTATTCATTCAGCTAAGAGAGTCCCTTCCACTGTGAGGCTTTGCACACAGCTCTGCACTGGTTATAAGTGCATCTGTTGTAACTATTTAATTATTTACTTATGCAGCTCTCTCAACTGAGAAATGAAACAAGGCAAAAGACCATGTCCCAATCTTGTCTGTTTCCCGTTCCCAGCATATAAGCCTAGCAACTATTTGGCACTTGGTGAGTGTGGGCCAAGGATTGAAGCGGAAAAACACCTCACAGGGGCAAGTGGGTGGGATGCCCGGACAGGACATATCCGGCTTTGGACCACAAGAGGACGAGCTTTGTTCCCACGAGAGATCCGGACTGCTGTGAAGTGCCGGCTCTTGGCCTCCAGCACAGATCACCTTCCAGGACCTTTCTCTAAGAAAGCCAAGTGCGAAAAAGTTGTTTTCTNTATCGCTTTGGATAAGTTACTTAACTTGCCTGAGGTCACTTTACTTTTTCTGAAAAATAGGCATAATAGCAGTTTATAACTAAAAAATTGTCATGAGGTTAAGATGAGATAATATGTACAGAAGACTTAGAACAGTATCTGGCGTGTGGTGAGCACTCTATTATTAGGGTCAGTCTCCTACGAGTTTAATTTAATTCAATATAAACTGCTCACTGAGTCAAGCCCAGATAGATACCACACTGAGGAATATACTGTTCTCATAATTTTCTCAAATGTAACATTTATTATTAATGCAGCTTCTCTTCAATGGCATTTATTGAGCATCAACTTGATATCAGAGATTGGGCAGTGTATTGTTGGAGATATGAATATGCATCCAAGGAGGTCAATTACTTTCCATGTCTCTGTGAGTCCCTAGATCAAATCAATTAATATCACTTGAAGAATTATTTAGGAATATTTTGGTTTCTTCTCCAAAGCTGAATTCCTGCAGATTTCAGGGGCTTAACAAAACCTCTTACCTCACAGGGCTATTGTGCATATCAGATGGCAGAATATGTGGAAGTACTCTGTAAATTAGAAAGTGTAAAGCAAATATTTATGAAGATGTCAACTTTCAAATCCTTAAAGTTTTTAAATGAAGTTTTCACCTTTGCATGATTTTTGTCTTCTTTCCAAGTTGAATATAAGCTTGTTGTAGGTGAGGTTGTGTATTATTTCATCTTTATAAATCCCTACTATCTATCTCAGTGCTAAGCAGAAAGCAGGCATTAGATAATCTTTTATAGTTGAAATTTTTGTACAATGTTAACCATGAAAACCTTTGACTTCCCTTTTCTGGTGATTCTCTGAAAAGTAGTATCCATATATTGGGTAGGGGATTTAGTTACACTGGTTTTAAGAGGAGAAACTTGCTTAAAGCATGTTGCTAAGTGAAAAATATACTTTTAAAACATTTAATTATCTGAGCAAAACTATTTTGAGTTTTAAGCACCAGTTTTCAATGAAAAATCTGTCAGGCAAGGAATGATTATTGAGCTCTTGGTCTGCTCTGTGCATCTGTACACACAGTGTTGAATAAGCTGTTAATCCTTCCATCTTTACAAGATATTTTAGGGATGCTTATGGTGAGGTCATGCATATCCATTTCTGTAGTGTTCTCCCACTCTACCCACTCACCATGTGTTCTGGTGCTGTGATATTTTTGTCCACTCTCATAGTACTCTCTCCTTACCTTACTTCCCTCCCCCAAAGCTGGGAAAAAGAAAGTTGATTCTTCAATTTTTCCCCCAATTGAAAATGTGGCTGAGATTAGGAAGGAGGGCACTGCTATTTTTATTTCCCCACTTCAGATTGGTGTTGAAATGACTCAGAGTAAACAGCTTGATATTCTGTAAAAACAATTCCTCAATTGAAGAAAAAAATTATATCAATGATAAGAAACAATGTTTGTTTTTCTGGAAGAGATTTTCTTACATTCCCAACTCTCATTTTAAAATTCTTTCTGCTATTATTGCCTTTTATGCAACTCCAGGTCTGCAGAAGGATTTTATAAAGGAAAAAATGATCAAGTCATGCTTTTTACAATGATCCAAGCTGTGATTTAAATTAAGATACATCTGTATTGGATTGAAATAGAATCTCTTCATTGTCAGTCCAGTACCATGGACAGAGAAATGTCTTCCTGTCCATTTCTCTTCCCACCTGCTAGCATTTCATTTGTAAAAAACAGTTTGTTAAGTTCATCTTGCCCTTACATTAAATCATTTCATGTCAGGTCTTACCTCAGGACTACTGACTCTTTGCATTTACTATTGCAAAAATATTCTAGGTATCATTTTTCTTCTTCAGCTATAGGTAGTTTGAGATGATTGAGAGTCCCATTTCGTGAACCAACTACTCTTCAAACTCTATTCTCTCAATTAAATAAATCATTTTGAAATCATTATAGATTCATAGAAGGTTGAAAAAACGAAGAGTGAAGTTTCTTTTATTCTTTATTTAGTTTTCCCCAATGGAGGGTTTCCAGATTGAAAACACCACTACCACCACCACCCAGTTAAATCAGAAACTAAAGGAACAAGGAATACTTAAAAAAAATAAGTACTCGTAGTAGTTTGAGTATATACCTGTCTCTTATACACATNGAGTGACAAGGGGGCATTGCGAGGTGCAGCCTTCGGGAAGGAGACCTGCCCTGAGGGTCTGTTAGCGGGAGGGACTCTTTGAAATGAGTCACCAGCAGAGAGGCCCTGACTGGTACACCTCCCCCCACTGAAAGAGCTGGCCCCCAGCTGTCCTGGAGGACAAGGACACTTGAAGATCAAATCTGCTGTGGCCTGGCTGTCTGTCCCCAGCTGGGTAGGGGTCCAGGGCACCATGAAATGGAGTCAGACAGTTTGTATCCATCATTGGCTGCCCCTGGGTTCCTGGGCCAGGGTCCCCTACCACCAGTGATCTGGGAGTGGCAAGGCTGTGCCAACATGGTGACTGAAACAGGCATTGTTTGGACAGTGTCTGTTCACACGGAATTTCTATGGTGCCAGCTAGGGACTGGAAGGGGTTGCCCAGGTCTCTCAAGAGTTGAGGAGACAGTGCCTGGCTCAGGTTACAGCTGCGTCACTGAGGGGAGGGGGCGGGGATGGCAGGCAGGACACAGGGCATCTGTTGCCCATTACTTGCTCACCTGCTTCCCTCCGTATCTGAGCTCCCGCCATGTAGGAAAGCTGCCTGAGCCCCCTCCCGGCCTCTGGCAGTTGTCTAGTCCAGACTGGACCCCAGTTAACAGAACTGTCACAGCAGGGAGGGACTCACAGTGGAGTGGTCCACTTGGAGTTCAGTGGGTAAAACAGATCTTCAGAGGGATAGTGACATGCCCTGGGTGACAGAGTTAAAAGCAGAACCTGGACTTAGAACCCAGGTCTCCTGACTCTAGGCCATGACCTCATTCAGTCCTCTACTCACTATTCATCTTCAAGCCAGACCAAGAATCTAAGTATTTGAGCCCTAGTTCCCCAACCCTGTCTACCTCTCAGGTGGGTGGGCATTAATGTAGGGGCAAGTCTACTGTGGACATAAAAACCACCTGGGCCAAGATGATGCCAGGACCCTGTGACTGCGGTGATCTGAGCATAGCTTCCCTCAGCCAGGGGAGCTCATCTCAAGGTAGGATGGGTTTCCCAGGCTCCTCTGCCCACAAGCCCTGCAGAGTGAGAGTCTACTAGGAGGGAAAGAAAGAGGAAAAGTGAGATAACTTGGGCTTGAGGCAGCACCCAGTGGGCCCAGGGTGGCCCTGTCCCCTGTGGTTGTAGGCAAGCAGGGTTCAGCTGGAGGTGGCGAAAGGACACCACCTCCCTAAGGGTTAGGCTGGGTGGTGTGGCGGCCACTGCATGGGTCAGGAGGGGCCCCTGGTCCTGTGCCTCCTTGTCTTCTTATCTTTTCTGAACCTTCAGGAAATGAAGTATTTAGTGACCTGACCCCCTTCCCCACCACTAAGAGGCCTTCTGGCTCCAGTGCTTTGTAACTCTTGGGCTCACCTTTCCCTCTCCCTGCAGGGTCCAGCAATGCCTGTGAGAAAACCTCGTTCACTTTCCTCAGGCAGGAGCTGCCTGTGCGCCTGGCCAACATCATGAAGGAGATCAACCTGCTTCCTGACCGAGTGCTGAGCACACCCTCGGTGCAGCTGGTACAGAGCTGGTGAGACCCTTGGCTGATCCCCATGCCCCCCACTCTATTGTCAGATGCCCAATGCTCCCAGCAGCCTTGCAGGAGGTGGGGAAAGAGGAGAGGCACAGGGACTTTGAGAGGTAGGGGAGTTCTCACAGTCAAGTGGGAATCCTAGGCCATAGTAGGGACTCAGATCAAGCTTCCAGCCTCCATGTCCCTGAGACAGCCCTATACCCACCACCCTCCAATCTCTGGAAAAAGAAACCATCATTTTCACACCAAAACCCAAATCAGGCTCATGTCAGCATTTGCCACCAGCCCTGACCCTGAAAATCTAGCACCTGTTGGATAACATCTAGCTGGGGCAACTTTGTGGGAAACAAGAAGAAGTGAATCTTCAAATTGTATAATCCAAACAAATCAGCCTGTTTTGGATGTTGGAAAACACTCAGATAGACACAAGGATGGCACAGTACCAACCCCAAAGAGCTTTAGACGGGCAAAGACCAAAAGGTTATTGCACAAAGCAGCAGTAGCAGAGAGAAATTCTCAGTAAAGTTTACTCAACAACTTTGTTCAGGGATAAGTATTAAAAACTGAATGACATTAACCAAAGGCCAATCACATGAAGAATAAACAAAAATTTGCTCTGTAACTGGGTGTATGAGTAGCTAATCATGGTTAATCTTTAGTGGCATATGTGCAGAAATCTTTTGCTTGTTATTCTGGCTGTGGCAGGTCTGGTACTACAGTGGTTTCCTTTTTGATTCGGGGCATCCACACCTACTTGGAGCTCAGTGCTATGTTAGGTTAGGGAAACAGCAGCAGCAAATGCTCCTCAGGAGCCCATGATCTCATGGGGAGAGTAAAAGGGGCAAACTTAAGAGCTCCATAGTGGCAGGAGCAGTAAGCTACTGAAGAATTTGTTTTATTTAAATTAAAAGCAAAATGATATTATTTTAAAATAACATTGGTTTCCTCCCCTCATTGAAGAAGTATGACATGCTCTCTTTGACATTTGGAGAACACAGAAAAGTAGATTTAAAAAAAATGTCAACCACTTTCTTCCACCCTCTAACCAAACATTCAGGTTTTGTAAGTGCCCTTTATTGATGCCCTTCCAGCTTTTTTCTGTACATGAAAGTGCTATAAATGACTTATTCTAACTAAATGAGGATAACGTAAGGAAAGACCAGGCACATGGTCTGTGCACAGTGAATTTCAGTTGAATCAGAACATTGTGGGGAAGTTGAAATGGAGGCAGAGAGAGGGTGATGTGTCACTGGGCCTTATAGGTTGCCTAAGTGAACTTTGACCTAGAAAGGAGGGTAGTGCATTCAGACCAAAGGAACTGCTCGTGCAAAGATGTGGAGGCAGGAGAGAGCCCAGCTAGGGCATCTGAGCACTCACTTTATGGACAGGGCACTGTTAGTGCAAGTGATGAAGGTGGATGGGGGGACAGAGGGCGGAGCCTGAATTTTATGTGCACAATGAGGTCACCCCTCACTGGGGCCTATCCCTTAGAGGTCTAAGACCTCCAAGCCAACCGGCATTTCCTGCCATGGGGCAGCGTGGAAGGCATGGGGAGGAGACAGAAGGTGCCATCTGTTCTCTGCAGCCCTCCTCCGGCTCTGCCCAGCTGAGTGACCGGGCTGCTTTTCCAGCTGGTCCTTAACTCCGGGACAGGGCTTCTCAGGCCCCTCCTTGGACACTTGTTTCCTTGAAGAGTCAGGAGATGCGGGGAGGGAGGGCAGGGAGGTGCTGATTGCCCATGACGCCCCTAAGGCCCACAGAGCCCCTTCTTTTTTAAAAAATATTTATTTATTACGTGCTGTGTTGGGTCTGAGCTGTGGCACGTGGGATCTTCCTTGTGTCATGGGGGATCTTTCATTACGACACATGGATTCTGTACTTGCGGCGCAAGGGCTCAGTAGCTGTAGCACACCGGCTGAGTTGCTCTGGGCATGTGGGATCTTAGTTCCCTGACCAGGGATTGAGCCCAGGTCCTTTGTATTGCAAGGCAGATTCTTAACCACTGGCCCATCGGGGAAGTCCCAGAGTCCCATCTTGAAAATCAGTTAGACGTGTCAGGGCTTGGCCTGACTTAATTCTTCTCTCAAAGCTGGGAAGTAATGACCAGCAGGAGAGAGTGAAGTGAGACAAGAGGGAATGGTTCTCAGTGAATGATTCATTTAGAGGAGACCAGACCAAGGTATGGCTAGAGTGTGCTGACACATTGAAGAGACAGCCTGCTGAGACTGTTTCCAGAGAATGGGCATCAATTGCAGCAAGAGAGATTGTGGTCTGAGGGGAGGAAGGACTTCCTGAGATAGACCTCCCTCTTCATAGGAACCCCCTTGCCAGCTCAGATGATGGAGGTGGTGGAGGTAGGCAGTTTCACGAGAGGAAGGGGACAACCTACCAGAGAGCTTGGCAAGAGGGCTACTGGCCTCAGAGACTGATAAGTGAGCAGTAAAACCTTTCCTTTGGAAATGGATAAGACCTGTGCATGTGCTGTTGGTAACAGTGGTGGCAGTATTTAACATGTGGCAACAGCTAATAGAGTTGTTTGTCAGCTGGGGAGAGGTTCTAGGCAGGAATCACTGTGGGCAAGTGGAGAATTCCTGTTTCTAAACGAACCTGGTGTATTATTTCAACTGGACTGACTGGGGGTCATGGGATCCTGTTTTGGAGGTGACTGGAAGGTAAAGGAAAGCCCTGGGTGTAGCACCGGCATGCCTGACTTTGAGGCTTGGCTTTTGTGCCTGCTGGACACTTAACGTTTGGCCAACCACATGGCCCCTCTGAGTCTCAGCTTCCTCATCTGTAAAATGGGTGAGATGCCACTGCTGGATGTGGAAGTACACGGAACTCTGCACATGAGTGATATCTGTGATCTTCTGGCAGCAACACCTTCTGGCCAAAGATAATGTGTTGTGACAGAGGTTCTCTTAAGAGTGTAGTCATGGCATGGTGGCGAGGCAGACACACCTGGAAGGCCTGCTGACGATCAGGAGCTGCTCTGAGCCTGTCCTTACCCATTGACCCTTCACAACATCCTTGTGAAGTAGGCCTTCTATCATCCCTGTTTTGTAGATGAGGAAACTGAGGTTCAGAGAGATGAAGAAACTAGTTTGAGCTCATCAGGTAGTAAGTGGTAGAGCCGGGATTCCAACCCCGGAATCTGTGTGGTCTGGGGGCTATGCTCGCAAAGGAAAGGGAGAGAGCCGTGTTCTGGAGGAGTCAGAGATTTCTAACCAAAGCAAGTCAGTGGGAAAGTAGATTTTCTTTACAGAGATTGTTTGATGGCTAGTGTTGCGGGGGCCCAGAGTGGTAACCTTGACATCTCGCTGGGGAGAGTGACAGGCTGACCAAGGGCGTGGAGTTGGGGATGTACCTGGAAAATGGGGGGTTGAGTGAGAGTTGCAGAGTAGAATCAGATGACGGTGAGCCACTCCTGTGGCTCATGGTGCCTTTGCAGGGGTGTAGTATGGGAAGGGGGCAAGAGTGGGTACCACAGCACCTTCTCATGAGCCTCCCTTGCCTCAGAAAGGTGTGTGGACACCAGACCCAATAGTCTTTGCCCTTGAAAAGAATGACCGCCTCACTGGTTCTGGGCACCCAGGGCCTGCTCTGCGCCAGGCCCGGGGCTGTAGCCAAAACCTGCCATTGAATCCCTCAGCCGTCACCTACGTACTTAGAGTGGAGGCTGGCCGCCAGCATCGCCTCCTCTGATCTGCTCCTGCTGCTGCGAGGCCCACTTCACCAGCAGGACTGGAGAGCAGCGCCATCAGCAATGGGACCCGGGTCAACCTGGCTCAGGGCCGTGCCCCGCGCCCCTCTGCAGGCAGCTTCCAGACACCGACACGCCTCCACCTCTCCCCTCCTCACAGGGCCTTTGTTTTGTTCACAGCCTGGTCCCCAGCGGCTGTGGACACTAGTGTGCACACACACACCCACAGGCGTCCAGATAAACACAGGCTCCCCACTCCTCTGCCCGCATAGCCTGCGCGTGCCTCCTCCCCCTCTGCCAGGTGCTTATTCCGACATCCCTACGCCCAGGCTCACCTGCACACACCCACACAGGCGCACACAGGCGCCCTGCTCCCACCAAATTCACCCCTCCCCCCTGCCAAATCCAGCTCTGGATTGGCTGGAAAGCCCCAGAAGGCAGGGTCTGGGGCCTCCACGTGACTTGGTGGGTGCGGGGAACCCTCTAGATGTCACCCAGGAAGTCCTGGGCGGCCTTGGTTGCTGCTGAGGGTGACAGGCCAGGCCTTCCCTAGTGCTGCCCCTGGCCCCGCTGCCTGTTCTGCCAGGCCCAGGGCAGGTGACACGTCTGTTGTTGCGTCACTGCTCCAGACTGTCCGTGTCTAAGCCCAGCTCTTTCTCTGACCCTCCAGGTGGGCAGCCCTGGATCCAGCATCACTCCCTCCCCAGCACCTTTCCCTTTTCAGGACCCCCGGTGAGGTCTGCCAGACTCTTGAGGGGGTTCAGGCCCAGTCACGGTTCCCCTGGGAGAATTCTCGTCATCCTTCCTTCCGGGAGTACACCCAGGACCACTCCCCTGATGGAATGTCCCCCAGAGGAAGGCGGGCAGAGATTCTATCCCTGCTTCACAGCCCAGGAGACTGAGGCCGGAATGAGGCTGCAGCTCTCCCGAGAGCCCTGCCAGCTGGCGCTCCCACTGCCAGTCCACCCTGTGCCCTTTGTTTTACTTCACGCCACCCCCCTTGGTGGTTCATTAGGCAGCCACGGGGGGGCGGGGCCAGCAGCGGGAGCGCTCATCCTGTCACCAGCCCCCAGTCCTGGCCTAGCTGGTCAGAGCCCCCTGGGGGCTCTGAGTTCCAACCTCCTCCCTCTCTGTTTGCCCCCTGGGTCTTGGGAAGGGGTTCCAGGGCACCTACCCCCAGCTGGTCTCCTGTCTCTCCTGTCTCTATCTGTTCCCACCTTTGGTTACTTGCAGGTCCTCCTCTCAAATCCCCTCTCCCTCTAAGAATCACATGAGCGTGAAGCTTTCTCTTGGGCATGGGATCCAGGGATCTGGAGTAACACAGGCCTGTGAGAGAGCATTCCAGCTCTCC
>SJYV01005751.1:1335237-1349881 GCA_006410875.1 Neotragus pygmaeus | reverse complement strand
TCATCTGTGAAATGGGTCCAGCAGTAGCACACCCCCCGCAGGGTCATTGTGGAGGTTAAACTAGGGGAGCACAGGGCAGAGCCCCAGCACAAGGCCAGCACCAGTAGATACTGGCCACCCTCACCGTGGACATCAGCAGCACCCCTGTTAGGACCAATACAGACAGTGAGCACTTGGCCAGGTGGTGCAGACTTGGCATCAGACAGACCTGGGTTTGAATCCCAGTGTGAATGCATACTATGTGACCTGAAACATACTATCTGCTCTTTCTGAGCCGATTTCCTTATCTGCAGAAGGGGGAGTAGACATGCTCAGAGATGAAAGCCCCTGCATAGACTGAGCGGAGATGAGCACTGATGGTCACTGGGTAGGTGCTGGCTGTTGTTATTCTCCAGGGATCCTGAGGTGAGGCCGTAGGAGGGCCGCTCTGCTGGGGCGCTGAGGATGGTGAAGGGGTTCCAGGGAGAGCTGATCGCCTCTGCTCTCTGGGCTCCCCTACCAGTGACTCTGCCACCTCCTGCCAGGCGCTGTGCTGGGCCCTGTGTGGGGAAGGCAGGCAGCAGCAGCAGAGCTGGGAAAGCCCCGTCTGTCCGCGGCTGTCCAGAGCGTGACAGATTCGCACATGGTGTGATTCAGAGCCTGTGCCCAGGGTAACCAGGAGGAGTGTGTCACGTGCCACCTGGGGACTAAGAGGGCGCACTCAGCTGCTGACAGTGTCTGAGCCACTGTTCATAACAAGAGCAAGCATTTAAAGTGCCCACTGTTTGCTAGGCACTGTGTTAATTACCACATTTCATTCTCACCAAAAAGCAGTGATAGCAGTAGGTACAATACCCTCCCTTTTTCTGATAAGAAAAACTCAGACCCAGAGAGGTTCCATGACTTCCCAGAGCCACACAGCTCAAAGTGGAAAAGCCCAGCCTGGGACTTGCAGAGCCATCTTCAAAGCTGGCTCTCTCACTGTCTTCTCTACTGGGTTAAGCAAGAGAGGGGAGGGTGGCAGTGGATGAAGGGAGCAGGGCATTCCAGGCAGAAAGAACCACAGGACCAAGGGGCCGAGCCTTCTTGAGCAGCCAGCACTGTACGGTGGCAGGAGCGCTGGAGGCCTGTCTTCACCTCCCAGCTGCGGGACTGCCTCAGGCCTCAACTGAGGAGACTGTGAAATGGGGCTGATTCCTGCCGTTCTTACTGTTAAGGTCAAAGCCCTGCGTGCAGGGGACTTTGGACTATGGTGGGCACCCTTCTAGAGGGACTGTTAGGCACCCAGGGCCCTCCCTGGTCAGACTCTCAGTGGCCCCTCCTTCCTGCAAGCCGAAGTGTTTCTGCCAGAGAGAGGCTCAGCTCTCTGCCTTCCCCAAGAGAGTGAACTGCGGCGGGCTGAGGTGCTGGTAGGACAGCAGTAGCTCCCTGCCTCCCAGTCCAGTTTGGCAGCATCTGGGCCCCTTCAGGCTCTCTGTGGGCTCCAGCCCCACCCCGTGTCAGAGCTGGACATGCCCAGTCCCCACCAACTCCCCCCGACCTTGTTTTTCCTACACACCGTTTAAAATCTAGTTCCCTGGGAACTGGGAATCGGATGACAGCCCCTGGTGTCCAGCGTCAGCGTGTGAGGTTGTCTCCTGGAACCTCTGCTCCGTGAGAGCGCTGGGCGGGCCCATGCGATGCCGCAGCGACCCTGCAGGCAGACACTAGGTCTGTTTCCACGACGGCTGGGGTGGCCTTGCTGTCGCTGCTGGTCTTGGGCAAGGCCCCCTCCCCAGTCTGGCCCTCAGTCTTCTCACCAGGAGCCCTGTGGGTGGGGTGGCCACCAAGCCCCTTTGATGACTGCTCTTCTAGGACAGCAAAGCAAAGGCCCTCTGAGAACCAACAAATTAGAGGTTTTCTTGCACAGTAAGTTTACCGTGTTGTCGGGGAGAGTCACGTACAGATGGAGCAGAGTGAGGAAATTGGTGATGGAGCTTGTCAACCCGCGCAGCCCACTGTGCGCTGTCCACTGGAGGCACAGGGGCAGCGGAGCGGGTGGGCAGGGGCCTGGCCCTGAGCTACGGTGATGCCCCCTCCCCTCCTGCACAGGTATGTCCAGAGTCTCCTGGACATCATGGAGTTCCTGGACAAGGACCCTGAGGACCATCGGACCCTGAGCCAGTGAGTGAGGCCCTGGCTAGGGGCGGGAGGGCCAGTGTGAGCCGTAGCCCCCGGGGCAGAAATGCCCATAGGATGATGGAAATGCCCCTGTCCTTGGGGATATCCAGGGTGAGCAGGGAGACAGCCCTCAATCCTGGTGTGTCTGGTGGGGGGGACCCAGGACCCAACCTGTGGAGCTCCCGGGCTGTCAGGCAGGCAGTGGGAGGTCTGGGGCGGCCTTCTGGAGTAGTGGGCTGGGAAGAGTCGAGTGGGTGAAGGCGCCGTGGAGAGAAAGGCAGAGCAGGAAGAGTCTGAGGGCGTCTCAGAGCCAACATCTCCCCCCGCGCAGGTTCACTGATGCCCTGGTCACCATCCGGAACCGCCACAATGACGTGGTGCCCACAATGGCTCAGGGCGTGCTGGAGTACAAGGACACCTATGGCGACGACCCCGTCTCCAACCAGAACATCCAGTACTTCCTGGACCGCTTCTACCTCAGCCGCATCTCCATCCGCATGCTCATCAACCAGCACAGTGAGCGGGCGCAGTGGTCCAGGGGTTTACAGAATGTAGAATGTGTGGGAATGAGACTTCTCAGAAGGATGTTTCAGGCCTGTAAAGGTCCAGAACTGGCCTGATTCGAGGTTGTAGGGTCTGCTCAGAAGAGAGAGGGTAGGAGGGTGGGGAAGTGTTAGAAATAGAGGTGGGGTCCTGGAGAGCCAGGGGAAGAGGGAGGGAGCGCTGAGGCACACAGCCCGCCAGCTGCGCCCACCGTTTCTGCCTGCAGCCCTGCTCTTTGACGGCAGAACCAACCCTGCCCACCCCAAACACATCGGCAGCATCGACCCCAACTGCAACGTCTCTGAGGTGGTGAAGGGTGAGTCGTCCTCACTGTGCCTGGCCCACAGAGGAGCCCAGTGAACCCCCAAGTTTACCTGGTCAGAGGGTGACCCATGCCCCAGTGGGTGGGGGCCGCATCCTCATGGGTTTAATGTTGGTGACACCCACTGTTGATACCAAGAGAACTGCCTGCTATGGGGAGGCCACCCCAATCCCTGATGACCTCTGCTTCTCTCAGATGCCTACGACATGGCCAAGCTCCTGTGTGACAAGTATTACATGGCCTCTCCTGCCCTGGAGATCCAGGAGATCAACGGTGAGTGAATGGGGCTGTGTGTGTCTAAGGGCTGGGGACATGGGAGAGGGAAGGGATGTAGGAGTCAGGAAACGAGGGAGAAGCAGAGCTATTATCATTATTAATTTATCTAGTAGATATTTATTAAGCAGTAACACAACAGGCAAGGTTCCTGTTCCCGTGGAGCTCACATTCTTGGTGCTGGGGAGCTTGGGGAGCGGGGCCTTTAACTCGCGAGTGAATAACAAGCAAGCTAATTTCAGGTCACGGTATAACAGGAAGGAGACAAAATGAGATAGCCTGACAGTCATGGGTAGGAGCAGCATATTAGATGGGATGCCAGTTTGGCTGTCTTCCTGGAATCCAAAAATGCTTAATTTGAGAGAGAGGTTTTCCTCTCGCTACCCCCTGGGATAGAATGGTCAAAGCTGGCTATACCCCCTCACGTCCCAGTTCCAGCCTGGCGAAGTTTTGGGAAAGAGGATGTGGAAGGCAGGGCCTGGGAGTTGATCACACCACTTCCTTAAGTCTCCCAGCTGCAGAGGAGGCTGAGAATTTAGTCTCTAGCTGGGCAGTTACATGCTAATTAAAACTTTGGAGGAGGGAGGCATCTACTACTGAAAGAAGAAAGGGAATGATGGACACAGAGGATGGCTCCAAGGGTCCTACTTTGGATGGAGTAGTTGAGAAACAGAAGGACCAGTGTGGTGGGTTAGGAGATTGAAGGGGTGAGGGGCGGGAGAGGCTGGGCATGCGGGACCTGCGGGCTGCAGATGGGAGCTGGATTTTGAGAAACCACTGGAGGTTTGAGGCACAGTGATGACAGGATCTGAGTAACATCCTAAAGATGAATTTAGAGGTTGGAGGAGGCAGGAGAGGACCCCGGAAGACCAGTTAGGAGGTCACTACAGGTTTAGGCAAGGGGAGGGGAAGGCAGCAGAGAGGAAAAGAAGGGGGTGAACTGGATAAACACTTGGAGGTGGAGGGGTGAGGAGGACCAGAGACCTGGAAGTTACCTCTCCCCTCCCCACCACCCCCTGCTCCTCAGCCACTCTGGCCTGTGCACCAGAAACCTGAGGCGTCCATGCCTCTATGCCTGGAAGTCGCACTGCCTATATCCTAGTCTTCCTTTAAGAGCCTGTTCAAGTCCAGCTCCTCTGCAAAGCTTCCCCAGACCTCCCAGAGAGGAGTTAGGCCCTGCCTGTCCCAAGTGGACCTCTAAATTGCACTGTTTAAATTACTCGGGGGCAGAAACCGAAGGGCGGAGACGGGCCACTTTACTTCCGGATCCCCAGGGTCAAGCCCAGAGCCTTGCACACAGCTCTGGGCACAACACCTGATGTGAAAGTGAGGTGTGCATTTCTCTGTCTAGACATGAATTTCTGAGAGGGTAGGGCTGAATTTTATTCAACTTTTTGTCTCCACTTGCCCAGCACAGGGCCTCAGATTCCCTCATTCATTGATCCATTGCATATTTATTGAGCTTCTGCTACATACAGAGCTCTGTGCCAGGCACCAGGAAGATACTCAGTCCCTAAAACCAAGAAACTCCCCAGGTTAGAGTGATTCTTAGGAAGTAGGATGCTGGTGTCAGGATCACCTGGGTAGCCCCTTCCCCTCTCCCCAGGGTGAAAAGCTCTCCAGGGGATTCTGGTATCAAGGTGAATGCTAGTAGGCTAGGTATAGCATAGATAGATAGATACTATTTGAGTGGATAAATGATGAATAGATCAATAGATAATCAGTGGATGAATGGAAGGATGGATCTGTACTCTGAATGAATGGATAGATGGAAAAGATAGATGTTTGAACAGATGAATAGACTGAAAGACAATGGATGGTTGGATGGATAGACAGAGGAATGAATGAATGATTCATCGATATGGTCGATGAATGGGTGGATCCTGGATGGATGGATGGACAGAGACTGTATGATGGATGGATATTACACGGAGAGGTAAATGATGAATGGACACTGAATGAATGAAAAGATGGACGAACGATGGACAGTGGATGGGGGTTGAGTGCTGGGTGTTAGGTGCTGGTGAATGGACACTGAATGGTGCCCTCTTGACAATCTCCCGTCTTTGGTCTGGACTTCCCTGGCAGCATCCAACTCCAAGCAGCCAGTTCACATGGTCTACGTCCCCTCCCACCTCTACCACATGCTTTTTGAACTCTTTAAGGTGAGGAGCCTGGCGGATGTTCCTTTGTGAGGGTGGGGGTGGTTGGGTCCAGGCTGCTCTCACTGCATCTTACCACCTTTTCCACTGCAGAATGCCATGCGGGCAACTGTGGAAAGCCATGAGTCCAGCGTCACCCTTCCACCTATCAAGGTCATGGTGGCCTTGGGCGAGGAAGACCTTTCCATCAAAGTATGTGACCCTTGACTTTGAGGGCCCGAGAGCAGTGGTATGGAGACTTCCCTCCTGCTGGGAGATGGGCTTAGGGAAGACGCTGGGGGTGAGGAAGACCTGAGAAGATCAGGGATGGGCTGTGGAGAAAACTGAGGTCTCGAGACCCTGACATGTCCTGTCTCCCCCAGATGAGTGACCGAGGTGGAGGTGTTCCCTTGAGGAAGATTGAGCGACTCTTCAGTTACATGTACTCCACAGCCCCCACGCCCCAGCCTGGCACCGGGGGAACCCCACTGGTGAGCTGGCTTCACTCCAGTTCCCCCCGACCTGAAGAACGGCTGTCAGTCTTCTGGTCTCTTCTTATCAAGCTGTCACTCGAGCCCATCACTCGCTTCCCTGCCTCCCGTGGTCCCTCCATCCTGCAGGCTGTGATGTCGGTCAGCTCTTCCGGGTCTGGGCCTCCTTGTTTCTCCTCCGTCTCCCTAGCCTGCGCCTCCCTACCTATCTGTGGGCGTCTGTCTGTCGCCTTTCCTCAATTCTCCCTGTCTTCTCTCTCTCCCCACAAGTAACTACCTCTCTCTTGGCATTATTCAACTCACCAGCACCTCCGTGTCCATTCCCAGTGGAATAGGCGGGGCTAAGTGTGGGAAATAGAGACAGAGAGGTGCCCAGTGACCTGCGCAGACCCCTGGCTACCAGCGCCAGCCTCCTCCCTGCCCTGCCTGCTGCTCCCCACCCCGCCCTGCCCTGCAGCCTTCCTCCCCCCGCTGGACTAATTCCCCTCTCCCCACAGTCCCCATCTTGTCTCCGAGCTGTCCCTCTCTCCTGTCCCCTCCTCACCCTGGTGCTGGGAGCCCCCTCTATGACCTGAGCTTAGCCATCCTCACTCAGCATGTAGGTCTCTGCAGCTCCAGGGAGCCCAGGCCCAGTGTCTCAGCACGCTCCCTTCCCACCTCCTTGCAGGCTGGCTTCGGGTATGGGCTCCCCATTTCCCGCCTCTATGCCAAGTACTTCCAGGGAGACCTGCAGCTCTTCTCCATGGAGGGCTTTGGGACCGACGCTGTCATCTATCTCAAGGTGAGGGCCCCTGCCTGCAAGGCCTGCCCACGGGGCTGGGGTGGGTTGCTGACAGGTCAGGCCTGTTCTTAGGTTTCTTTTCCATCCCTCCAATCTTTTCCTGGTTTCAGACTGAGAATCAGAGCAGAGCTATAGTTCCCCAGCCACCAGGCACTCCTACGTTGGCAGGCAGTTTCAGGGAGTCTGTGGTGCATGAATGAGACCCTGTTCTGGGAACCCTTGACTTGTGAGGAAGCATGGAGAACTCATTCAGCTCAGGGTGCAATGGAGGCCCAGAGCTGGTGACCTTATTCAAGGACACACAGCCTGCCTCCTCCCTCTCCATCCCTGACCTTTAAGTGAACAGCCTTTTTAAATGGGCAGGAGCAAGCCACAGAAGGGACAGACGCTTTCATGGGTCTTTCTGGTTTAGTTATCTCAACCAGTGTGGCACCTGGCTGGACTGACATGTGGGCCATAATTAGTGGCCACTGGAGCCCACCATTGGGCAANCAGGAAGGAGACAAAATGAGATAGCCTGACAGTCATGGGTAGGAGCAGCATATTAGATGGGATGCCAGTTTGGCTGTCTTCCTGGAATCCAAAAATGCTTAATTTGAGAGAGAGGTTTTCCTCTCGCTACCCCCTGGGATAGAATGGTCAAAGCTGGCTATACCCCCTCACGTCCCAGTTCCAGCCTGGCGAAGTTTTGGGAAAGAGGATGTGGAAGGCAGGGCCTGGGAGTTGATCACACCACTTCCTTAAGTCTCCCAGCTGCAGAGGAGGCTGAGAATTTAGTCTCTAGCTGGGCAGTTACATGCTAATAAAACTTTGGAGGAGGGAGGCATCTACTACTGAAAGAAGAAAGGGAATGATGGACACAGAGGATGGCTCCAAGGGTCCTACTTTGGATGGAGTAGTTGAGAAACAGAAGGACCAGTGTGGTGGGTTAGGAGATTGAAGGGGTGAGGGGCGGGAGAGAGAGGCTGGGCATGCGGGACCTGTGGGCTGCAGATGGGAGCTGGATTTCGAGAAACCACTGGAGGTTTGAGGCACAGTGATGACAGGATCTGAGTAACATCCTAAAGATGAATTTAGAGGTTGGAGGAGGCAGGAGAGGACCCCGGAAGACCAGTTAGGAGGTCACTACAGGTTTAGGCAAGGGGAGGGGAAGGCAGCAGAGAGGAAAAGAAGGGGGTGAACTGGATAAACACTTGGAGGTGGAGGGGTGAGGAGGACCAGAGACCTGGAAGTTACCTCTCCCCTCCCCACCACCCCTGCTCCTCAGCCACTCTGGCCTGTGCACCAGAAACCTGAGGCGTCCATGCCTCTATGCCTGGAAGTCGCACTGCCTATATCCTAGTCTTCCTTTAAGAGCCTGTTCAAGTCCAGCTCCTCTGCAAAGCTTCCCCAGACCTCCCAGAGAGGAGTTAGGCCCTGCCTGTCCCAAGTGGACCTCTAAATTGCACTGTTTAAATTACTCGGGGGCAGAAACCGAAGGGCGGAGACGGGCCACTTTACTTCCGGATCCCCAGGGTCAAGCCCAGAGCCTTGCACACAGCTCTGGGCACAACACCTGATGTGAAAGTGAGGTGTGCATTTCTCTGTCTAGACATGAATTTCTGAGAGGGTAGGGCTGAATTTTATTCAACTTTTTGTCTCCACTTGCCCAGCACAGGGCCTCAGATTCCCTCATTCATTGATCCATTGCATATTTATTGAGCTTCTGCTACATACAGAGCTCTGTGCCAGGCACCAGGAAGATACTCAGTCCCTAAAACCAAGAAACTCCCCAGGTTAGAGTGATTCTTAGGAAGTAGGATGCTGGTGTCAGGATCACCTGGGTAGCCCCTTCCCCTCTCCCCAGGGTGAAAAGCTCTCCAGGGGATTCTGGTATCAAGGTGAATGCTAGTAGGCTAGGTATAGCATAGATAGATAGATACTATTTGAGTGGATAAATGATGAATAGATCAATAGATAATCAGTGGATGAATGGAAGGATGGATCTGTACTCTGAATGAATGGATAGATGGAAAAGATAGATGTTTGAACAGATGAATAGACTGAAAGACAATGGATGGTTGGATGGATAGACAGAGGAATGAATGAATGATTCATCGATATGGTCGATGAATGGGTGGATCCTGGATGGATGGATGGACAGAGACTGTATGATGGATGGATATTACACGGAGAGGTAAATGATGAATGGACACTGAATGAATGAAAAGATGGACGAACGATGGACAGTGGATGGGGGTTGAGTGCTGGGTGTTAGGTGCTGGTGAATGGACACTGAATGGTGCCCTCTTGACAATCTCCCGTCTTTGGTCTGGACTTCCCTGGCAGCATCCAACTCCAAGCAGCCAGTTCACATGGTCTACGTCCCCTCCCACCTCTACCACATGCTTTTTGAACTCTTTAAGGTGAGGAGCCTGGCGGATGTTCCTTTGTGAGGGTGGGGGTGGTTGGGTCCAGGCTGCTCTCACTGCATCTTACCACCTTTTCCACTGCAGAATGCCATGCGGGCAACTGTGGAAAGCCATGAGTCCAGCGTCACCCTTCCACCTATCAAGGTCATGGTGGCCTTGGGCGAGGAAGACCTTTCCATCAAAGTATGTGACCCTTGACTTTGAGGGCCCGAGAGCAGTGGTATGGAGACTTCCCTCCTGCTGGGAGATGGGCTTAGGGAAGACGCTGGGGGTGAGGAAGACCTGAGAAGATCAGGGATGGGCTGTGGAGAAAACTGAGGTCTCGAGACCCTGACATGTCCTGTCTCCCCCAGATGAGTGACCGAGGTGGAGGTGTTCCCTTGAGGAAGATTGAGCGACTCTTCAGTTACATGTACTCCACAGCCCCCACGCCCCAGCCTGGCACCGGGGGAACCCCACTGGTGAGCTGGCTTCACTCCAGTTCCCCCCGACCTGAAGAACGGCTGTCAGTCTTCTGGTCTCTTCTTATCAAGCTGTCACTCGAGCCCATCACTCGCTTCCCTGCCTCCCGTGGTCCCTCCATCCTGCAGGCTGTGATGTCGGTCAGCTCTTCCGGGTCTGGGCCTCCTTGTTTCTCCTCCGTCTCCCTAGCCTGCGCCTCCCTACCTATCTGTGGGCGTCTGTCTGTCGCCTTTCCTCAATTCTCCCTGTCTTCTCTCTCTCCCCACAAGTAACTACCTCTCTCTTGGCATTATTCAACTCACCAGCACCTCCGTGTCCATTCCCAGTGGAATAGGCGGGGCTAAGTGTGGGAAATAGAGACAGAGAGGTGCCCAGTGACCTGCGCAGACCCCTGGCTACCAGCGCCAGCCTCCTCCCTGCCCTGCCTGCTGCTCCCCACCCCGCCCTGCCCTGCAGCCTTCCTCCCCCCGCTGGACTAATTCCCCTCTCCCCACAGTCCCCATCTTGTCTCCGAGCTGTCCCTCTCTCCTGTCCCCTCCTCACCCTGGTGCTGGGAGCCCCCTCTATGACCTGAGCTTAGCCATCCTCACTCAGCATGTAGGTCTCTGCAGCTCCAGGGAGCCCAGGCCCAGTGTCTCAGCACGCTCCCTTCCCACCTCCTTGCAGGCTGGCTTCGGGTATGGGCTCCCCATTTCCCGCCTCTATGCCAAGTACTTCCAGGGAGACCTGCAGCTCTTCTCCATGGAGGGCTTTGGGACCGACGCTGTCATCTATCTCAAGGTGAGGGCCCCTGCCTGCAAGGCCTGCCCACGGGGCTGGGGTGGGTTGCTGACAGGTCAGGCCTGTTCTTAGGTTTCTTTTCCATCCCTCCAATCTTTTCCTGGTTTCAGACTGAGAATCAGAGCAGAGCTATAGTTCCCCAGCCACCAGGCACTCCTACGTTGGCAGGCAGTTTCAGGGAGTCTGTGGTGCATGAATGAGACCCTGTTCTGGGAACCCTTGACTTGTGAGGAAGCATGGAGAACTCATTCAGCTCAGGGTGCAATGGAGGCCCAGAGCTGGTGACCTTATTCAAGGACACACAGCCTGCCTCCTCCCTCTCCATCCCTGACCTTTAAGTGAACAGCCTTTTTAAATGGGCAGGAGCAAGCCACAGAAGGGACAGACGCTTTCATGGGTCTTTCTGGTTTAGTTATCTCAACCAGTGTGGCACCTGGCTGGACTGACATGTGGGCCATAATTAGTGGCCACTGGAGCCCACCATTGGGCAAAGGTGGTCTGCCAGGGAGTGGGCAAGGTGCAGGAAAGCAGGAGAGGCTGACCCTGATGCCCCTCAGGCCCTGTCCACGGACTCAGTGGAGCGCCTGCCTGTCTACAACAAGTCAGCCTGGCGCCACTACCAGACCATCCAGGAGGCTGGCGATTGGTGTGTGCCCAGCACGGAGCCCAAGAACACGTCCACGTACCGTGTCAGCTAGGAGCTACCCAACTCACCTACACCCAGGAGAATGGACTGCTGTCGCTGGGTCCGGCCACCGTGGTGACCCTCCCCATTCCCCGCCCCCCAGGTGCAGGAGGCTCTCCCTGTTGATCAGCTTCTGTCTCTTTGGAAATCAAAGCAGTAACCAGTCTGTGGTGGCCCCTAAGTGCCAATCTCTGTCTCCATGGAGACCCCTTGGTGGTCTCCCTGGGTCCAGTCTCTCTGGGCAACGCCTGAGGATTGGAGGATGTCTCCATCCTGATGGGGTGTTCCAGAGATACGTTTCCATGGCAGCCTTCCTCTCTGAGCCCAGAACTGCCACTTCTCTGCCAGGGGCCCCAGGTCCCCCTCCCTGCCCACCACAGCCCTGGCCTTCCAGGTGGACGCCCCTGCCTGCCTTACTGTCCTGGCCCCTGCCGGTACCCTGGCGCTGCTCTGGTGTCAGTGTTGGGAAGGGGCCAGGTGTCTGCCGCATCTGGGGTAGTGGGAGGGGACCCCTGGTTGGGGATCTGGTCCTGTAGTCTCTCCCTCCTCTCTAAGGTCAAGGTAGGAGGGAGGGGTTTCCCACCTGGGGCTCACCCCTAAAGCCGAATAATCTGGAAGGACACAGAGGTCAGCCACCCCACCTCTTCTCTCTGTAGGTAACCCCAGCAATGTTTCTGCCACCTCCCGAGCCCTTCCCCTGCATGTCCTCATGTGCATACACCTACCCACCACCCACGGTCCCCCCTGAGCTCCAGACCCCAACTCCCACTGTGCCTGGACATGCGTGTGCTTGGGGTGGCTTTCCCCCTAGAATGTTGTGTGTGTACATAGCTAGTTTTATAGCCCCGAATGCCCTTCCCCTTCCCCGTAGCACACGGGGTGAAAGCGTGCTCCTCCCAGTGGCTATGATGGGGACAGTGACATCCACAGTAAAGAGGAGANGGCTTTCCCCCTAGAATGTTGTGTGTACATAGCTAGTTTTATAGCCCCGAATGCCCTTTCCCTTCCCCGTAGCACACGGGGTGAAAGCGTGCTCCTCCCAGTGGCTATGATGGGGACAGTGACATCCACAGTAAAGAGGAGATGGAATGAGACTGTGGCCCATCTGCTTTCCTGGGGGAGGGAGATCCTCTTGGACAAATGGGTGCAGACTGCATTCCCTGTAATCAACACGTGACATGCTCAGGACAAGACCCAGTGCGTGCCAGGTACAACAGTGGCCACAGCCATCCGTTCAGAATACACAGTGCAGCACCCAGTGACAGACCTGTGGCCCTGCCGCACTCAGCCCACCCCAGCCCCCAGCGGGGGCAAACAGGAAGGCCACTGGCACATCATAAGCGTTTATTGAAAGAAACTAAGTACCGCCTCCCCCTTCACATGCAGGCGGGCACCCAGATGGCTTCAAGGACTTGGGGGCTTTCCATCCTCCCCACCAGCCCCTCTGGGGCCCAGGTGGTACTAGTGCCCCCATGTCCAGTCCCCCCTCTGAAGCCCCTCTCCCAGCACAGACAGCAGGAAGGAAAAAAGAATTGAGACCCAGAGAACGGGTCACAGCCACAGCCCTTGGTCTGGAGCGAGGGGAGTGGGTGTATGGGGGCCTGTCTGCTGCTCCAGACTGGTGGGGGGAGGTGAAGGGAGGTTTCTAGTCTAAGGCCTCTGACCTTACTGCTAACTCTGGCCAGTGCTGCAAAGGCNAAAAAGAATTGAGACCCAGAGAACGGGTCACAGCCACAGCCCTTGGGCTGGAGCGAGGGGAGTGGGTGTATGGGGGCCTGTCTGCTGCTCCAGACTGGTGGGAGGAGGTGAAGGGAGGTTTCTAGTCTAAGGCCTCTGACCTTACTGCTAACTCTGGCCAGTGCTGCAAAGGCGGGGCTAGCTGCTGGCCAGCACCATGCCTGGACACCGGACACACTCACCCTAGGACAGACACCTTCCCTGGGCTGCTGGGATGGCTTCCACCCCAACCCAGGGAGCGGGCCCCACCCCTCCTGTCTGCCCGTTCTGGAGCCCACAGAGGCCCTGATAAGAACCAGGACGGGTGGGGGAGGGCTGATGAACCTTTTCGATTTAGCAGCTTTCAGGGGGCCTCCCCGATTTTGCCTCTCTGCCTGGCTGGGATGAGGATTCACCAGTTAAGGGCCATCTAGGCATTGATGGGGGTATCATTTGTCCCCACCAGTTCCCAAGTTTGTCATCTTCAGGGAGGTTCCAGGTGGCCTCTGCAGGAGCAGCAGAAGTGGGCCCAACTTGGAGAGTCAGTCAAAACCCAGGCTTTGTGTGGGCCTCAGGAGGGGCAGACCTGCAAGGGCATCATCTTACCACTGAGACCCCCCCCCGCCTTCCTTCTAAAGCCCTTGCAAAGATGACGCAGGATAAGCGTGCTGCCTTCTCTACTCTCCTGTTGAGGAGTGCAGACCGGGAGTCTGCTTCGAGTGCAACCTGCTGCAGGCCCACCAGCCACCTGCAGAGCTCTCTCGACACACAGTCACCTGGGAGAGCTGGAAAGGAACTACTTTATCCACCTGCTGCTGCAGAGAGGCTCAGCCCATATCTCTGAGCCCAGGGCCTCTGGAAGGTATGCAGGCCTCCCAGTTCACTGGCAGCCCCAGGACCCCCATGGCCTGAGGGAACAGGGTCAGAATCACTCAGGCACCTCTGGGCTCCCTGATTTGCTTCAGCCCTGGCCTCTCTGCCCATAATCTGCCACTTCCCCCAGGAACTTTGTGCCAAAAAGTCCTTGCAAGGGGATTTATTACTGGGTCCTCTCCCCTGGGTCTCTCTGAGGGATCTGGGTCCAGACAGATGACGGGGTGAGAGGGCTGTTCCTCCTGAGAGCATGGAGCCAGGCCAACCCAAGCCTGGTGCCCAGGCCCCGCCTCCTAAGGCGGCCTGTGCCCGGAGAGCCCAGCAGCTTCCCGAGCCGGGTGCCAGTGCTTGCCCGCCCGTCTCCCTAGCTCTTCTTGGCCTCCTGCTCCCTGCGCCGGAGCTTCTCACGCTGCCGTGCAGCTTTTTCCTGGGCCTTGCGCTCTTTCTCAGCGGCCGCCGCCAGCTCCTTCAACTTCCGCTTCACCAGCGCCCGATCATGCGAGTTGCTGAGCCCCAGACTCTGGGGAGGGATCCAAGGGTGAAGTGAAGAGCCCCAGAGCCCCACACCTGGCTAACCCAAGCCCGGGGTTCTCTGTGCCCCAGGTGTATTCTCGCTGGAGCTCTGCCAGCCCTCAGCCTTCACCTCCCAGGCTTGCTGATGGATCAGAACCCTCAGGGCAAAAATTTGGAATGGGAGTGGCTGGGAGAGATGAGGGTAAATGGTGCAGGCTTCCAGGCCCTTTGCCCCTTCCCCACCCTAATCCTTGGCTTCCATCCCTCAACTCAGGATTTCAGCCTTGGAATAACCCTGTCAGATTCCGTGAGGCCAGAGATAGGAAGCGAGTTTGTCCGAGGTCACACAGCCCGTCAGTATCTGAGGCCCCTCCCTGTTCCAAAGACTTCTGAGGGACTCTCCTCATCACTGCTTCCCCAAGCAACTAAGCAGATGGTGCACAACAGGCCAGAAGCCCCCAGAACAGAGCTCAGAGCACCACCTCTGACACCCTCCCTCCCTCCCCCTACTTGC
>SJYV01005751.1:1283534-1334299 GCA_006410875.1 Neotragus pygmaeus | reverse complement strand
GAGGACCTCACACCCAGAGGCCCGCCTCAAGTGGCCACCTGCACGCACACCCAGGCATTCAACAATGTCTCGAGCGTTGGGCACTGGTAGTCCAGTGAGATGGAAAAGCAGGTCTCTCACAGTCTCCCAGGGAGCTGGAGATGTCAGCTTGTAAATACAGTGTGTGATAGACCCTCTCACAGGCACAGAGGAAAGGACCTGTCTCTTATACACATCTAGATGTGTATAAGAGACAGGACTGGTCCAGTGGTAGACGGTGGGAAGAGGCTCATCCAGAAACTGGGGTGGAGACCAAGGAGAGTGAGGGGGCAGGGTATGCCCTGTGGCTCACACACCTGGCTGTGTCAGAGGTCAGGGCCTGCTTACCTCATCAGAAGACTGGGACAGAGTGTGGTAGGGGTAGGAACACTTGGCCGCCTGCCGGGGACCACTTGGGATCTTGGGGCTGCTGCTGGGAGGTGTGGAATCATCACTCAGGGTGGATTCCTAGAGGGAAAGGGGGCATACTGCTGAGGAAAGAGCTCACCTCAAGCCCAAGGCAGCAACCCGAACTCACCATCCCCATTTAGATGGAGCTGAAGTCCAGGGCCAGGCACCAGGAGTTTCTCGGGGCCCCTGGATGTGAACCAGGAGCTGGGCAGGCACACAGAGCAAGGCTGCAGGGCTCGAACTGAGCCGTTAGCGGGAATGGAGGTCAGGCTGCTGTCGCTTCCTTGACAGCTGACCAGGATTCCCCCAGGCTGGGTCAGGTGTTCCTGCCTTGAGCCTCTCCAGCATGGCCTCCAGACCCTGGCTTATACAAACCTGGTTAGATGTTGTGTCTTCACTGGACTCTGAGCTCTACGAGGGCCTGGGCTGTGTCTGTTCACCAGGGCCCAGCACAATGGAAGAAAGGGAGGGTGTGGGAGAGGGACCCTTTCTCCCCTGAATTTACAGTTTTCTGATCTTCTCTGACCTGGCTGCACACAGGAACAGAATCACAGAACAAGCACAGGGCTGGGGGTCATTAGAGCCTGGCCTCTAAATCCAGTTGAGTCTGTAGGCAATTCCCTTCAGGCTGGGCCTGCATTTGCCCATCTGTACAATATGAGCTTCCCTGGTGGCTTAGCTGGTAAAGAATTAGCCTGCAGTGTGGGAGACCTGGGTTCAATCCCTGGGTTGGGACGATCCCCTGGAGAAGGGAATGGCTACCAACTCCAGGATTCTGGCCTGGAGAATTCCATGAACTGTACAGTCCAGGAGGTCACAAAGAGTCAGACACGACTGAGTGCCTTTCACTTCACTTCACTTCACAATAGGGGTGAGTCTGCCTGCCCTCCCTACTTCACTGAACCTTTGTGAGGGTAAACAAAAATGCTTTTGGAGCTTTGTAGGCCACAGAATCCTAGTGAACATGAGTAGGTGCTCACTGTTGCTTCCATCCTTCGGTCTCACTTCACCTACAGCGTTGTGAACTTTCCAAGCTACGTTGTGGTCCTGTTCATCTCTGTTCCCCCAGCCTCACTGTACCACATGTAGTCCAGCTCCTAATACAGGATGTGGAGTCAGAGCTGAGCCAGGCAGAAGAGTTAGCAGGAATAGAGGAGCCCTACTCTTGCCTGGAAAATCCCATGGACGGAGGAGCCTGGTGGGCTGCAGTCCATGGGGTTGCTAGGAGTCGGACACGACTGAGTGACTTCCCTTTCACTTTTCACTTTCATGCATTGGAGAAGGAAATGGCAACCCACTCCAGTGTTCTTGCCTGGAGAATCCCAGAGACAGGGGAGCCTGGCGGGCTGCCGTCTATGGGGTTGCACAGAGTCGGACACGACTGAAGCGACTTAGCAGTAGCAGGCTGGGTGTGTACTAGGGGATCATAGTGCTCAGTTACATGTGTTGGATGGAGACAGCGATGAATGAATCAACAGAGGAACCACTCGGCATACAAACAAGTGAACAAGTGAATGCCTGAACTCAGAGACTGGATGAATTAATGATCATCGAATGGCTCCTTGGATGGACAGATGGACTCCAGGAATGCCTGGATCCAGGCCCAAGCCAGGGTGAAGTATGTCCTCATGTCACCTGAGTCTGGGGGCCAGGATGGAGGCCAGAAGAAAGTGGACTCACCTGAGAAGCTGACTTCTTAGGGCTGAAACCCTCGCGTTTAGGGGAGCAGGACGGGGAGGTGGTGCTGCCAGAAGACGCGGAGCCTTTGCCACTGTCTGTGAACCAGGAAAAGGGCAGGAACGGGGAGCCCCCTGACCTGCTGGACCCCTCCACCGACTCCCTGCAGAGAGAGTACGCTGCATGGGTGCGGGCACCGAGGAGAGGCCTGGAGCCACAGGGAGTGATGGGCAGAAGCTGTGGCTGAGGGGCTGTGGGTGCCTCTCACCTGCTGCCCATGGACAGACGGTTGCTGCCCTTCTCCTTCCGGCTCTTGCTAGTGGATGCTCGGCGTAAGGTGACCCTGTGGGGAGGGCAAGGCGAGTGGAACCGTGCTGCCCGTCGTGCTACCCAATTCCCAAGCCTTTCTTTCTGGTCACTCACCCCAGGTCCAGGAACTTGCGGCGAGTCTTCTTATCCAGGCCAATGGTAGGGCTGGCGGGCTCAGGTGGGCTGGCATCCCGGCTGTCATCTTTCAAGGAAGAAAAAGAAGGAAATAGCCTATGTGGTGGCTGGTCTGCCTCTTTCAGCTTCCAATAAGGTGACAGAAGTTCTCTTGACTTAGAATCAGGCAATCTTACTCTGATGCCCTTCACTAGCTGTGTGACCTAGGACAAGTCACTACCTCTCTGAGCTTCCTGCATCTTAAGTATGGGTCTAATAACACTGCCTATTTCATGAGACCTAATTGGATGAGATAGTGAAGGACGGGGAAGCCTGGCTTACTGCAGTCCACGGGGTTGCAAAGAGTGGGACACGACTGAGCGACTGAACTGAATAAGATGTTTATGAAAGCCTTATACAAACCATAAACTACTCTGGAAAAGTAGGGATCGCTACTCTTTACTGTTAATTTTATCTTGGCCAACTTGTAACCAACCTTCTAATCTTGGCTCACATGTCACTTCCTCAAGACGCCTTGCAGGAGGCTCCCAACTGCTCCCAGAATGTTTTCAACCTGATAAATGTCTCCCGCCCTGCGTTCCCTTTCTCGAATAGCACTCAATACATCTTGTACCTACCTATACATTTAACTAAGGGATTGCTTCCCCTCAAACTGTAAGGAATTATTTGACTGCTTCCCCTAGAACTTATAAGCCTCGCGAGGACGAGGACAGCATCTGCTCGCTCTTCTGTGTGTCCCAGTGCCCAGTGTCTGGCACACATTAAGGCTCTCTGAAAATGAATGAATGAACCGTGGTCTTTATTCTCCACCTGCCCTGAGCCACCCTGTGCCAAACCCGAGGTCCGGCCAATTGCTTCGGAGCCCAAAGGAGTGCTTGCCGGCAGGGGGCGCCGCGCCGGGCGCTGCTCACCTTCGCTGTGCAGCTCGGCGCGAGGGTGGCGGCGCACGAAGCTGGGCGAGCTGTCGGACGAGGCGGCGGAGCGGGGCGGCGAGCCGGAGGCGCCGGCCAGACCCTCGTGCGAGGCGGCGTTGTGCAGGGGCCGGTAGCGTGCGAGCGGTGAGGGCGGCGGCTCGTCCTCGTCCAGGCTGCGCCGCAATCCCGGGGGCTCCAGGCAGAAGGTGCCGCCCGCTGGGGACCCGGGGCCCGAGTGCAGAGGCGAGCGCAGCCGGTGCAGGGGGCTCCCGCAGCCGTCGGCTCCCTGGAGGAGGGGCAGCTGCTCACCGCCTACCCACTTCCCCTCTTCCCGGAGGGAAGCCCAGGCTCCTAGGGCCTCCCCGGCCTGGAGGGAGGGATTCCTCGTGCCTTGGGCCGAGGGGTAGCTGGGCAGCGAGCAGTGAGAGATGGATCTTCCGGTCACGGAGGCAGGGGCTGCATCGGGCCTCCTTCAACTTACTAACTGTGTGACTTTGTTAGTGAACCTCTTAGAGCTTCAGTTTCCTCGTCTGGAAAATGGGGTAATACCTTCCTTGAAAGGATGAAATGAACCAGAATTGAACTGCAGCTAATATTTGTCAGCCTTGTTAACTTAGAAGCCTAGGGGTGTGGTTTCCCTGGAAGAGTGGTTTGGAGGGATTATCCAGGGGCAAGAAGGGTGGGTAGGGTATGGTGATTGAGGGGATTGCCCCAACCTTGCCTCCAGGCCCATCTGAGCCTTCACCATCCTCTGCGGAGCTGGCACTGTCCCGAAGCCTGGAGCGAGAGGGCCGGTGTCTCCGGCCCTTGGCCAGTAGTTGGGCCCGGGCCTTGTGTAAACTGCTGTCCAGTCTGACGGTTTCTGGCACTGCCAAGTCCAGGTCTGCAAACCAGGAAAGAGGGACAGAGACCAGACACATGAGGACCTCACACCCAGAGGCCCGCCTCAAGTGGCCACCTGCACGCACACCCAGGCATTCAACAATGTCTCGAGCGTTGGGCACTGGTAGTCCAGTGAGATGGAAAAGCAGGTCTCTCACAGTCTCCCAGGGAGCTGGAGATGTCAGCTTGTAAATACAGTGTGTGATAGACCCTCTCACAGGCACAGAGGAAAGGACTATCCTGTTTGGAGGAGGAAACACCAAAGTTGGGTCTTCAGGTCTGTCTGGGTGTTTACAAGAGAGGAGGCTGGCAAAACTGGCATGTGCTATGCTGAGAGGAAGGGAAGCTGGGGCAGGACGCCCCCAGAGCAGTGAGAGGGCAGGTTTGTGGGGGGAAGGATGGGAAGACGAGGCTGGAGAGAGCACAGTTCTAATGGCTGTCACTGAAGAAGTGCCAACTACGTGTCGGAATGTACATTCATCACCTTGTCTACTCAGGACAACCCACAGGCTAGTAGCTTGTATTCCCATTTCACAACTAAGCAAACTGAGGATCGGAGAGGTCAAGTCTCATGCCTGAGGCCCGCAGCTAGAAACAGTCTGGGATTTGAGCCTGGCTAGTCTAGCTCTGGCTCCAGGTGATGCAGTGATAAAGAATCCACCTGCCAATGTAGAAGACACAAAAGACACAGTTTCAGTCCCTGGGTTGGGAAGATCCTCTGGAGGAAGGGCTGGCAACCCGCTACAGTATTCTTGCCTAGAAAATTCCGTGGACAGAAGAGCCTGGTGGTCTACAGTCCATGGGATCGCAAAGAGTTGGACATGACTGAGCACGCTCACACAATCTTGCTCCAGAGACTGGCCCTGCTGGGGATGCTGGCTTTCTGTGCCATGCCCAGGATCACACTCAGAGACAGTACTGTTGAGCAGCTAGATGACTCGCAGTTAACTAGAGGGAGCCCTATAAGCCAGCGGCAAAGAGGAGGGCCCGCAGATCCCTGAAGCCTCTCTCTCCTGTCCTGGGGTACATGGCCCAGGGCTAGGTCCTGGATGAGGACAATGTGGAAGAGTACCAAACCCAACAGATTATGCATAAACCCTACAGCTCCGAGTTTCACTTTCCATTTGTTCCACCCTAGAAAACAGACTTCTTTCTGCAGTGTCCCTGAGATTCTCCAGGCAGAAAGAGTTCTTCCCAGACCATCATGGCTTAAGACCTTTCTTCACCACTCCACCCTCCGTGATCTCAGGGACCCCATTCCATCGCTCCTGCCTGCCCTGCTTTGCCTGCCCCTCTTTCTCTTGTCTGTAGACACACCTTAAATCACCCCTGTGGCTGAACTACCACCTATATCTATTTCCAGCTCTGATTCCTCCCCTGAATTCCAAGTCTGAGCACCTCAACACCTGCCACATCTAAAGCACCCGGACATCTCAAACTCAGTCCATCAAATGAATGCACCACCTTCCCTCTGTCCCTGGCTCTGTGAAAGACCCCACTGTCTACCCAGTCACCCTCTCAGACCTAGTGAAGTGAGTGAAAGTCACTCAGTCGTTCCCGACTCTCTGTGACCCCCTGGACTATACAGTCCATGGAATTCTCTAGGCCAGAATGCTAGAGTGGGTAGCCTTTTCCGTCTCCAGGGGATCTTCCCAACCCAGGGATTGAACCTAGGTCTCCCACACTGCAGGCTATTTCTTTACCAGCTGAGCCACAAGGGAAGCCCTCTCAGACCTAGACCCAGTTGGTAATTCATGGGTCCAGCTCCTTACTTGACACCTCCACTTGGATGTCCAATGGACATTTTCAATGTACATGTTACAGTTGGACTCCTGACGTCCTCACCCCACAAGCTGCCCAGTCTACCTATCTCGATGAATGACAGCTCCATTCTTCCAAATGTTAGGGCCAAACCGTGGAGTCACCCTTGATTCCTCCCTCTCCCTCCTACCCTACAAACTGATCCAACCACAATTCCTGTTAGCTCTACTTTGGAAATATATCTAAACATGCTGAGATATTTTTGGTGAAATGACATGATGTTTTGGATAAGGTTCAAAATAATCCAGGAAATTAGGAGGGAAGAGAGGAAGGGGATGTAGCTGAAACAAGACTGTCCATGAGTCGATGATACTTGAGGCTGAGTGATACGTACATAAGTATATGACGGGGTACTTTGCGCTAGTCTCTACTTTTGATTTTGCACAATAAAATATTGTATATATGTGTCTTTGTATACACACACTTACATACGTGCCTACATGTGGGGAGAAAGAGGAGGGGAGAGGAAAGGAGTAGGAGAACACACAGATCCCTGCTCTAGGTCACCATCACCTCTTGACTCCTTGTTACAGATCCTCCCAGCTAGTCTTCCCGCTGCCTCCCTTTCCCATTTACAGTCTATTTCCAACCCAGCTCAGAGCCTCCACTGACTTCCATCTCACACAGGAAGAAGGTGAGTTCTCAGCATGGCCTTTAGACTCATGCTGTTCAGAAATGCTCTCTCTCTTCGTCCCTCTGCTCCAGCCACCCTGGCTTTTCCTTAAACAAGCTATCCTGCACCTCAGGGCCTTTGCACTTCCCCTTCCCTTTCCTGCAAGGCTCTTGCCATAGACTTCTGCACAGTTCCTTCTTTCAGCTCCTTCAAGTCTCTGCTTAAATGCTTTCTCTCACTGAGAGACCACTCAATTTAGAATATCCCCAAAACCCACAGCTAAATTTTTTCCTATATCATTTATCATTCTCTGGCATACCATATATGTTATTTAGTTTATTGTCTCTCTCCACCTATCAGAATGTCAGCTCCATGAAGGCAGATGTTTCTCTACTTTGTTCATTGCACTAACAAGCATAGAACATTGTGTGTGTGACAGTGTGTGTGTGTACAAGTGTCCTAAATGTTTTATAACTACTAGCTCATTTAAACCTCCCCACAACCCAAGGAGACTCCAGGAATTCTCAGGGCAGCCTTAATTTGCCTGAGGGTATAGGGCTGGAAAAGCTATGCCTAACCTAGACAGCATATTAAAAAGCAGGGACATTACTTTGCTGACAAAGGTCCATCTAGTCCAAGCTATGATTTTTCCAGTAGTCATGTATGGATGTTAGAGTTATACCATAAAGAAAGCTGAGTGCAGAGGAATTGATGCTTTCGAAGTGCGGTATTGGAGAAGACTCTTGAGAGTTCCTTGGACTGCAAGGAGATCCAACCAGTCAATCCTAAAGGAAATCAATCCTGAATATTCATTGGAAGGACTGATGCTGAAGCTGAAGCTCCAATACTTTGACCACCTGATATGAAGAACAGACTCATTTGAAAAGATCCTGATGCAGGGAAAGATTGAAGGAAGGAGGAAAAGGGGACGACACAGGATGAGATGGTTGGATGGCATCACTGACTCGATGGACATGAGTTTGAGCAGGCTCCGGGAGTTGGCGATAGACAGGGAGGCCTGGCGTGCTGCAGTCCATGGGGTCACAAAAAGTTGGACACGACTGAGTGATTGAACTGAACTGATAGGGCTGGTGAAGAGCAAGCCAGGGTTATAGGCAGTCTGGCTCCAGAGGCTCAGCGAGTAGTTACCAAGCCGTTCCTACCTCCTCTGAGGCAGAGATGGAGAGACTTGTGAATTCAGTCCCTTAGTTTACAGGCACTTACTCTCCTCAGAGAGCAAAGTTTGGCCCAGAATGCAGAGGGAGCGAAGGACAGTAGGCAGGACTGCTGGTAGGCAGCTGATGAGCATCCTCGACCAGTCCAGCATCAGCTGGTGTCCAGCTGCCCTGGGCCAAGGAGAATGGCTCTCTGCACCTGAATCTGGGCCACGTCAAACCATGGTCATCTTACTATGGAGGGTCTAGGGAGCAAAGGGACTCCTAAGGGGCTTAGGGATTTCTGAGGCAAGATAGGGCCAGCTTCTCTCCTGGTGCCTTGCTCCACCAGGCCTCTCTCACCTCCTTCCATCCCTCCTTCCATCTCTCTCTCCCTCTCCCCCTGGGAGTTAGCCAGCCCTGGGCTGTGGGAAGTCATGAATATTTCATCACCTTTCTCTTCAGGAAGCTGGCCAGGGTGGCAGCTACCTCTGCAGGTTGGGGAGAAGGAAAACAGGATGGGTTGGGCTGGGGTTGGTGGCTGAAAAGCCTAAGGAAGGCGGAGTTCACCTCTGCCAGGGTGGGAGTCAGGCTGGACCTGGGTGAGGATGGACAGATTCAGAGGCTGAGGCCCAGAGACTGTTTGAGGCTAGGGGAGTCCCCAAGGCAAAGCTTTCATGCACAGGCCCCAGGGAGGCTGGGGCGGGAAGCAGTTCCTCAGAAGCAGGAGGCAGCAGTTCCAGGCATCGCCAGGATCTGCGGCAGCTGCAGGGGAGAGTCAGTTGAGCAGGGCTGGTGGAAAAGGAAGGGCAAGGCAGGTAGAGACGAGGAGAGGCAGGGGAGGAGACGCTGGAGGCCCTGTGGCATCCACACCTAGGAGCCTTTCCCGGCTTGAGAGCCCTGATGGCTGTGTACATGACAGAGCTTTCTGCTTCCACCTCTCCTGCCGTGTTCCTCCACTTTCTTTTGCTCACTGACTCCTCCACTGAATCCAGCTTGGAAACGGCCTTTCCACCCCGATGCATGCTGGGAACTCAGTCCCCTCAGTGGTCTTTCTCTAATCCACACAATAAAAAGACTGCAGGAGGCAAATAATAGGGGGTGTGTGTGGGAGTCCACGCATCTCAGAATAGAGCGGGTCGATCCTGGGCCCCCCGGGAGTGTAGATGCTAAGTGTGTTATGCATTTTTTATTTTCCTGCACATCATGTAGATGAGGTCCCTTATTTATGGGACTCGGAGGTAACCTGTGTTGCCTCTGCTGGGGGATCCTGGTATACAGCACAGTGACTGCCAGCAGGGAGTTGGGCAGTCTGGAGTTCTTGTCCCAGCTCTGCCACTAAACTGCCGTGTGATCTTTAAAGCCAGTCACTGCAGCGCTCTGGGTCCTAGGCTTAATGTCTTCTATATGGGTACACTTCTTAGGATTATGGTGGGGTTGAAATGATACACCCCTTTCATGGATCACAGCCTTGTCATGATAAACGGGCTTGTGTAACTCAGTGATGCTATGAGCCATGCTGTGCAGGGCTACCCAAGATGGACAGGTCATCGTGAAGAGTTCTGACAAAACGTGGTCCTGAAATGGTATGGACCTAACAGGAGCATAAGAGATTAAGAAGAAGTGGCAAGAACACACTGAAGAACTACACATCTCTTAATAACCTAGAGAACCACAATGGTGTGGTCACTCACAAAGAGCCAGACATCCTGGAGTGTGAAGTCAAATGGGCCTTGAAGCATTAGTATGAACAAAGCTAGTGGAGGTGATGGAATTCCAGCTGAGCTGTTTAAAATCCTAAAGATGATGCTGTTAAAGTGCCACCCTCAATATGTCAGCAAATTTGGAAAACTCAGCAGTGGTCACAGGTCTGGAAAAGGTCAGTTTTCATTCTAATACCAAAGAAGCACAATGCCAAAGAATGTTCAAACTAAACACTGTAAAATTGTGCTCAATTCACATGCTAGCAAGGTTATAATCAAAATCCTTCAGTATTACATGAACCCAGAACTTCCAGATGTAGAAGCTGGGTTTAGAAAAGGCAGAGGAACCAGAGATCAAATGACCAACTTTCTTTGGATCATGGAGAAAGCAAGGGAATTCCAGAAAAACATCTACTTCGGCTTCACTGACTACACTAAAGCCTTTGACTGTGTGGATCACAACAAACTGAAAAATTCTTAAAGAGATAGGAATATCAGACCACTTCACTTGCCTCCTGAGAAACCTGTATGTGAGTCAAGAAGCAATAGTTAGAACCAGACATGCAACAACCGACTGGTTCAAAATTAGAAAAGGAGTACAACAAAGTTGTATATTATCACTCTGCTTATTTTAATTTCTGTGCAGAGTACATCATGTGAAATCCAGGCTGGGTGAATCACAAGCTGGAGTCAAGATTGTGGAGAGACATATCAACAACCTCAGATATGCAGATGACACCACTCTGATGGCAGAAAGTCAAGAGAAACTAAAGAGTCTCTTGGTGAGGGTGAAAGAGCATGAAAAAGCTGGCTTGAAACTCAACATTCAGAAAACTAAGATCATGGCATCTGGTCCCATTACTTCATGGCAAATAAAAGGGGAAAAAGTGGAAACAGTGACAGATTTTATTTTCTTGGGCTCCAAAATCATTGCAGACAATGACTGCAGCCATGAAATTAAAAGATACTTGCTTCCTGGAAGGAAAATTTTGACAAAACTAGACAGCATATTAAAAAGCAGAGATATCACTTTGCCCACAAAGATCTGCATACTCAAAGCTATGGCTTATCCAGTAGTCATGTACAGATGTGAGAGTTGGACCATAAAGAAGGCTGAGTGCCAAAGAATTGATGCTTTTGAATTGTGATACTGGAGAAGACTTTTGAGAGTCCTTTGGACTGCAAGGAGATCAAACTAATCAATCCTAAAGGAAATCAACCCTGAATATTTATTTGAAGGACTGATGCTGAAGTTGAAGCTCCAATACTTTGGACACCTGATGTGGCGAGCTGACTCATTGGAAAAGACCTTGATGCTGGGAAAGATTGAAGGCAAAATGAGAAGCAGGTGGCAGAGGATGACATGGTTAGATTGTATCACCAACTTAATGGACATGAATCTGAACAAACTCCGAGAGATAGTAAAGGGCAGGAAAGCCTGGTGCACTGCAGTTCGTGGGGTTACAAAGTGTCGGACAGGAGGTAGTGACTGAATAACAGCAAGAACAGATGGGATACAGGGCATGTGACATGGCAGTGCTAGCCTGGTACCTGGCATGAGACAATAAACTTAATAAACGGGGACCCTTATTATCATCACTGTTGTTGTAACTGGATATCTACTCAGATAGTGGTGACGAAGACTCAGACTTTGAGGCCAAAATACACACATACTGAAGTCCCCGGAACTGCCCCTCCCTCAAAACCTCTTAGCCTTGGCTAGAGATAGAGTCAAAGAGTACTTACCAAAAACCTCATCCAGAGGTTCTCGGAGCTTTGAAGAAGCCATGACTCGAGAGAGCTGGGAGGGCAAGAGAGAGAGGAAAAAGAACCATGGATAAGAAGGAAATAGACCACGGTTGGTGGAGGTAAGGGAGCTGCCAATGGCTACTTGTTCCTGGCCTTCTAGCCCCTCACCTTCCCTTACAACTCTTCCTCCAGCCCCTTGAAGAGAAACCATCTGAACCACACCCCAGATGGTGGGCTTGGGCAGGAGACAGAAGCAAGTCCAAGGTGTAGAGAAGAGGCTCTCCCGTGGCCCCAGTACGAGCTGATTTGCCTCCACACAGGTCACTGAACATCTCCCCTTCACCGTCCTGAGCCTTTCCATCATTAGTATTTTCTTAAAAACATTTAATTATCATAAACTGTCCAATATCAAATCTGGGAGAAATCTTGAAGACTATTTAATCCAATCCTCTGATTTTACAAATAAAGAAACAGACGGGAGAATGATTGACCTAAGATCAAATAATAAGTAATGGCAAAGAACCAGAACCCAGATTCTTCCATCTACTCATCTACCTACCTCCCTACTTATCTGTGCATCTACTTGCCTATTCACCCATTCATTGAGTCAGTCATCCACCGTCCACCCTATTCAAATTTTTACATCCATCAATTTGCACCATCCACTCAGCCATTTTCCCACCCATCACCCAGTCCTGCCTCCCTCCACTGTCATCATTGTTGCAGTCACCACCTGTCTTTCTGAACATGAGCTGTTCAGGAAGCTGGCATCATCAGCAGGGCCTCTATTCTTAACAAACTCACAGTTCTCACAGTTCTAGACAGACTCACAGACGCAGAAGGGTATAAAGAGTACCCACAGCAGAACAGTGGGTAGCCAAATATCTGTGATGCATCATGCATGTCCTGGCAAGAAGTTGGATGGAGAGGGGTTTTGTTTTGTTTATAGGATGTCGGAAAGGAAGGGCAGGTGGGGAAGCAGGATATATGCAGCTGAGACAGTTGGGGCAGGCTTCCTAGCAGATGTAGGATTGCAGCATCCCTAAACCAAGAGAGGCAAGTGGATAGCAGATGAGGGGAGAAGGAAGAAGCTCAGGGTCAGGACTACACTACACGGCTGGGAAATGAGCTCCAATTATTTCTAACTCTCAGGTCCCCACGAGAAGGAAAGAGCACTGGATTGGACCATACATTTGACACATTCAGGAAAGCTATAACACATGTCTGCTGGGTTGTTTTTCAACTCTCCTCTTCTGTTATCACATAGATATCATCTCATTGCATGCTGGCCAGGCTTGGGATTCTTAGTGTCCCCACTTTACAGATGGGAAAACTGAGATGCAAAAGGTAAGAGGCTGAATGCAACCTTGATCCCCTCAGCTCTATCCTGGGTGGTGATCTGCAGCTTTGAAACCTACTCATAAGGAAAGAACACTGCTGGGAGAAGGCACAGGATAGAGTAGGGGAACTGATCCATACTCACTAAGACTCGGTACATCCACCCCAGGCTCCATGGACACTTGACTACAAGCAGGAAATGAGGTGTAAGAAGGGGCCAGGGATATGGAGCCTCCAAGAACGCTCTTCCATTTTTGAACTCCAGGTGCTAGTAACAAAGAAGTTCTAGATCTCCTCTTCCTGTCCTGAAGGCAGATGGGAAAAGAGGCTACACCAAAGAACGAACCAAACTCCCTCATTCTGTCGCAAAATCTCATCTGACCAGAACCCAGCTGCCACCTCCACCAGAAAGCTGTCCTAGATAGCCATTACTCCCCTCATTCGTTTATATAATTTCTAAATCCACCCTTCCCTGCCACTAGGAAATGAGTAATTTTTCATACTTCATTGATTCCCTAACTAGGTCACATCTCCCCCACATCAGACAGGAGCTCCTGAGGAGAGGGGCCAGTATTCCCATTAGCAGGGACTCTCCGAAGAGAAGAACCACCTCTCCCATCAGAATGGAGGCTCCCTGAGCACAGCAGTGCTGCTGCTTCTGTTAGACAACTTGAGAATGGAAAGCCCTCGTGTGGATGCTCAGTCACTTCAGTCATGTCTGACTCTTTGCGACCCTAAGGACCGTAGCCTGCCAGGCTCCTCTGTCCATGGGATTCTCCAGGCAAGAATACTGGAGTGGGTTGCCTTGGCCTCCTCCAGAGGATCTGCCCAATCCAGGGGTCAAACCCATGTCTGTCTCCTGAATTGGCAGGCAGGTTCTTTACCACTATTGTCACCTAGGAAGCCAATGCAAAGCCCAAGTGCTCTTTATTCAAGATCCGTCTGGGAACGAGACCCTCTTGTGGATGCCACCCTCTTTTAGATACCCTCTGGGGTGAGCTGCCAGCTCACACCAGCGCCCAGTACATTCTGATTCAGCACAAACTGCTTTCTTTAACAAATAACTCCCTGAGGTGTGTATGGGAGACCTTCCTTGCACTGTCCCATGGGGAACTCTGGGAAAGCATGACATCAGGATGTCTCCAGGCCCCTCCTACACCACCTTTCAAGATTGAACCTTGCAAATTAGAGAACTCCTCATTTATACTTCTACAACTCTACAGTCCTATACACACACACATACCATACTCACTTACATTCAAACCAGATAAGCACTACAAGGTGGAGATGAACTTGTTCTTTGGACACACTGTGGGCTCTAACTCTTGCAGGCCACTCCTTCCTCCCCAAATTTCCTAATTCCCAGAGGAAGAGCACCAGTAGCATTTGTCCCTTCCCTAGGAGAAAGGGAGGCAGCTGAACTCCAAGTTCCCTGGGACCCAGGGGAAGGAGAAAGAGAACGTGTGCACAAGTCCTGAAGAGAGAATGGAGTGTAGGACAGAGACGGACAGGTTGGTGGAGTGTTAGTCCATAGAGCTGCAGAGAGGAAGGAGAAAGAGCAGGAAAGAAATGAGCCAGAGAGAGCAGCAGCAGCAGGGGCAGGGGCAGAAGCCCTGGGTGAGGCCCTGGGGAGGGGTGGAGAGAGCTGCCAGGAGCCGGCAGCCCCCAGTGGAGCAGGAAGGAGGAAAGGGGCTCTGGAAGAGGAGAAGGAACCCAAGAGAGAAGTGCAACTGGCAAAGCCTGAGGAGGGGTGTTTGGGAGAGGAGGCTAGGGCTCGGGTGGCAGTGCAGAGCTAGAGAAAGTGGTGACCCCCTCCCACAAGGCCCAGGCTGGGGGCATCTGGCAAGAGTTCGTCAGCCCCCTCACAAGCACCGCTGGAAATGGGGTGGGGTGGAGAACAGGGAGCATCTTCTGCACCCTAGGGATCTTATGCCCCAGTCAGACCCAAGTGCTACTTCTGTTCAATCCATCAGTCTCAACTTCTCACCAGGCAAGAAGGAGTTAAGCTTCACCCCTCCCCCAACACCAGTTTGTTTTTTTAAATTAATTTCTNGGAGCATCTTCTGCACCCTAGGGATCTTATGCCCCAGTCAGACCCAAGTGCTACTTCTGTTCAATCCATCAGTCTCAACTTCTCACCAGGCAAGAAGGAGTTAAGCTTCACCCCTCCCCCAACACCAGTTTGTTTTTTTAAATTAATTTCTCCAGGCAGCGGGCTGAGGGAGAGGATTAGGGACACAGATCCTATCTCCACCCCCTCCCCTGGCAGCCCAGCACCCTACCTCGGTGCAGGGACGAGGGAAGAAAGGTCCTTGTCTCTTGGCCCCATCCAACCCCACTAGGGTTCCCACCACGAGCCTGAGTGACCCCGCGTCCTCGTCCACGTTAGAGATCTTGGGGTCCCAATCCCTTACCTCCAGCATCTGTCATCTTCAGAGTCTGGCGCCTCGGAAACCNGATCCTGAAGGGCCCTAATTTGGGGACTTTCATTCTTTAGGGCAGAGAGGTCTGTGAGAATCTTTTTTGGGGTCAGGCCACTGAACACAAGTGCATTGTGGTTTTTTCACATATAGCACACAGCTTCCCAAAGCAAGGAAAGGCTGGTGTTGGGGGTGGGCCCCCTGCTCACATCTCTCTTTGGCACTTGTCTTTGGAACCCTGGCATCTGGACTCCCAGACCCATTGGTATTAGAACTGGTGAGTCAGCAACCAGAGCTGCTGGCAGGATAGAGGGCTAGGACTACTTCTCTCTGGCCAACCCCAGAGGGATTCTCTAAGACCCTGGGCACAAAACTGCTCTGACGTATCATTTCCCATCCCCAGCTACCACCTCCACCTTTAATCTTTCCTGTACCTTCTACAGGGTGCCTAGTGGGAGTAGGGGCTGGGTATCTCCCGTATCTAACCCACCCTCTGAATTCCATTTGGAGCCCTTATAAGAGCTGAAAGTGATGAGCCTAAGGAACGCTCTAGAAATCCCAGCCCAGAAGGGATGGGAGTGGGGGTGGCAAATGGAGTTTGCAAGAACAAGTGTTCTCATAAAGCTCCTCAGGGTCAGAGGTAGCACTGGCATCCCTCACCCTCTCCCGGGAATCAAGAAATCAGGCGGCAAAGCTCTGGAGACTGCTTTTATGGGGGTGACCTGACAGAGGGCATGATCCGTACAAAACCGGGAACAATACATACATATATATATTATATACAGACACGCAGTCCTGCAAAAGGCGGGGCTAGGGTGGCCCTTGGCCGGAGAAACCGGAAGCCCCCCCAACAGCCCCGCCCCTGGCCCTGCCCCCTCCATCTGCTGAGGCCGAGGAGGTGAATTGCACGGGCCCAGGCACTGAGACAGCCAGCTCTTTCCGGGGGTAGGCGCACATCTGGGGGCAGGAGGAGATTGCTGAGAAATACTGATTGATGGCATGGCCTATTTACAGGGGACGAGGGGAAGCCAAAACAGATGGTACAGGGGTTGCTTTTTTAAAAAAAGAACAAAAACCCAGGCTGAGGCAGGGGCATGAGGAAGAGGCAAAAATGAGATGGTTTCTGAAAGGGGAGGGGACCTGGGGTAGGGGTCTCACCTCCCTTGGTCCAAGCCCCGATTTGGGGTTAAAGTGGGGAAAGAGAGTCAATTTCACTTAGAAAGCAGGCTGCTAGCAGTGCAGCCCTGGTCTCCCAAAAGAAGAAAAGTAGTAAAATTTTGCCCTCCAGTCAAAACACTGGAAAACTGTGGGTGTGGGTGGGGTGAGGCGTAATCTCTGTGATGTTAGTACAAGGCTTCCAGGTGTGGCCCTGCATAGGGCAGCACGGGACTTGGGTCTCCAGTAAGAAATGTTCCCCTTGTCTAAAACCAGGCCCTCTAAACTGACCTCTTCTCCCTTGCACTGCCAGGCTTGGCCAGGACACCTGGACCCCAAAGAGGCCGCACACGGTTCCAGGAGGAGGTTATGGCTATTTGGCACCTGGGGGAGGGGAGGCACAAGGAGAGATTGAGGGCTGCTGCCCCAGGAGAAGGGGGAGCTGCACTCCACATGTCCTGGACTCTCCCCTTTTCATGAAGGATACATGAAATATCAGTGCAGGGTCAGGCCCAGCCTCCAGGCTCAGAGTGGAGTCTATCCCTCCCGGGAGGGTGGACAAGGATGGGAGGTGCGGAGACAACCCTTCCCAGCGGGAGGATAAGAATGCAACAGAACAGCACAAAGATAGGGGAGGAGGGAAGGGCCAAGACGGTAGAATCTCAAGTCAAGAGGCCCAGGGACCACCTAGGAGCTCCGTGATCAGGAGGCAGCCTCCAGGCGGTGAGATGCTGGGAGAGCCCCCAGCCCCATTCCAGTCCAGAGACAAAGGCTGGAGGCTGTGAAGTCTGGCAGTTTGGTCTGCAGGTCCTTGTGTTCATCCACCACCCAGGCTAGCCCCTGGCCTTCCACGGCCTCTCTGCCCCAACCCCACAGGCAAGGAGGCCATCCTTCCAGCCCTGGTCTGCCTGGGCCACCTTAAGGGGCCTATACAATGTGGGCCCTCTGGTCCCTGAAGCTGGGTGAGGAGGGGTGGAGGCGTGGGGGAGTCGGGGCACCTGTCCCCAGGCTGATAGGGGGTGGGNTATGAAGCCACAAGAAGGGATTGCTTTTTCATCACGAGGGCTGGAATCCTCTCTGAGAAGGCTGATATCTGAGTTGTTATCTGATGTTTCCAAAGTTGCTGCTATGATGGGGATGCATTCTCTGGAGTCTGTTAACTATTCACCAGACGTGAGTCTTTTCCTTTGTGAATACCTGGCAGTACTAAATTTCCACAGCAATCCTTTATGTTCTTTCCTTTGTCTGGCTAGGTGTTCATACCGGAGATGACCTTGAAAATCATGTTGAAGGTGACAGAGCATGACTCTTTGAATGACTTGTGATCAGAGTCGTTCTGGCAACCTAGAATTGCTGTGGATTATTTCTGAATGTGCACTGCACACACACACACACACAAAACACCAACAAAGCCAAAAGCAGACAAACAACAAAAACAGTTCTGTGCTTGAGCCATTATACTTTTTTTAGTCTATTTGTTGTTGCAGATAATTGACTCTAATTCCAAAACTGTCATTTTGTAATGCAGTGCTAGGCCAGTGTCCTTTCTCCCACTCTGCCTTACATTTCGTGTCCCGGTCAGCCCAGCTTGTACCCGTGTATCAGAGTCCTTTATGAGAACAGCTTCTTCAGATAGTGCCCCAGTCTCATTCTCCACATGGCTCCCCTAAGAGTTTGTGTGGCCCAGCGGGCAACATTCTTAGATGCCTTCATTGCAGTATTNCGTGTCCCGGTCAGCCCAGCTTGTACCCGTGTATCAGAGTCCTTTATGAGAACAGCTTCTTCAGATAGTGCCCCAGTCTCATTCTCCACATGGCTCCCCTAAGAGTTTGTGTGGCCCAGCGGGCAACATTCTTAGATGCCTTCATTGCAGTATTCTTCCTTCCTCTTCTGTCTTCCCCGTAGAGGTGCATATTGACCTTTCTTTTAGTCGAAACCATCATGGCGCTTGATTCATATAGAAGACTCTTAATGCTTGTTCTTCCCAATTGATTATCTGTGCTGAGATAGCTTGAGGCTAAGCAAGGACTCCCATTATACCTGTACGAAATTGTCTTTTTTCATGGATGTTTGTAAGCTGCTAAGTCTAAACTAAATGAATTAAGAACCTCAGGCATCATGGTCATAAATGAGGAAGTGGGGTTTAGTGGGGAATACATCAGAGGGACCTGGACTTGAGTCCTGAATCTTGCCTATCAAGATGGCATTTTCTCTGACTCAATTTCCTCAGCAGCAAAATGGGGAAAAAAAGAAAAAAAAAAAAGAATTTCTACATGATAAGTGCATTCTGAAATATAAATGGGATGGTCTTTATAATTTGCTTGGCACTTAATGTCACAATAACTGACAGGTAAATTTGATAAGAAGGAGAATAATGACAATGATAGAAAAAATGATGATAAAGCCCATTGGGTTGAAAATCTATAGAAGGAAGGGAGAGAGGGATTGAAAGAAAGAGAGAAACTTGAATACTCAAAGGGTAGACACCGACCCTGAAAAAGTTAAATTACAGTCAGTGGTATTTTAATGCTCCACGTGACTCACAGTTATTAAATGCAGCTTCAGAGCTAGCATGGCAATTTAGTCTGCCATATCTATGGTGCTCATTCCTTCACCTCCTCAAAATTTTCATTATTCTCCTTTGACATATTTTATGTGAATGGAGATATTTTCAGCAGGTTATTATGCCCCATTGCTATATTAGCACCTTCTAGAGTACTTCATGATTTCATCTCCTTAGTATGTATTCCCATGGAAACAGAATATAATATAACACAACTTAGAAGGGGCCCCATATGCCTTTCCTGTGTATATCTTCAAGAACGACATTAACTAGGGGAATGAGGCTGGCAATGTGGGGTTTATTGTGAATTTTCATAGTGATTCCTTTTGCATCTCTCAAAGAGTTCTGTTTTTAATAAACTTTACTAGAAATGTAACATTACCAAAAAGTATAATCAAATGCATTGTATATGTATGAATCATAATAAATGGGGATTAGATAATGTTTTTGCTTACATAAATAGGCTGTTTCACAGTTGATATTTATTTTTTAGTGGAAAAATTTGTTTGGGTGAAGCAAGAGAAAGGCTGTAGAGTAGGGTTGACTTATATTCAAGTAAAATTTATGAATACACATGAAGTCAACCACAACGTTCTCTCTACCCCGTGCATTGCTCAAGCATGGGCTCAACTGGTGAGATCTGTGGGCTCTAAGGACTGCAGTCATCTGAATTCTCATAAGGGATTAACTTCATGATGTTTCTTAAATTTGTTACCTTGAACACCTAATTTCTCTTAGTCCTGATTTTTCTCATTTGTGAAACACGGCTGCTAAAAGTGGTGAGCCTAGTACATGTGACAGATGAAAGCATATCATTTTGAGCACCCCCTTTCCTCTAAGTGACAAAATGATTTTCAGTAAGAATAATAATAAAATGAATGAATAATAACAGTGGCAAGGAAAAAATACAGGCAGTAAAATTTTTCTATGAATGTATATATAATCATGCCAATAGAGAATTACATCATGAAAAAGAAAAAATTGAAGGGTTAAGTTTTTAATTACATTAATATATTTTTTAAGAGGCAAAAGAGCTTACACATGCTTTTACATAATAGTATTATAGTTTCTGACTTTGTACTTTGTGTAGATGGGTCAATGATATTGTCAAATTTGGTCTTCTTTGCCTATTTATGTTCAATAAATAGTATAGCCAGACTTGTTAGTCTATCTTCCAGTATAGTTGATAAGAATTATTGGCTTTAATTAATTAAGTAATATTTTAGTTTGAGAGATATAATTGACATACAATTCTGTATAAGTTTAAGGTATACAGCATAATGGTTTGACTTATATATCATGAAATGATTATTACAATAAGTTAGTGAATATCTACCATGTCATATAAATACAAAATAAAAGAAATAGGAAAAACATTTTCTCATGATTAAAGCTCTTAGGATTTACTCTTAACAACTGTCATGTACAACATGCAGTAGTTTTAATTATATTTATCATGCTGTACATTGCACCCCTAGTATTATTTATCATGTAAGTGGAAGTTTGAACCTTTTAACTACCTTCATCTAATTTCCCCTCCCTTCACTGCCTGCCCCTGGTAAACACAAATCTGATCTCTGTTTCTATGAGTTTGCTTGTTTTTCAAGTATAATTGACCCATTTTCTCTCATAGTTTATTACAAACTCTTTTGTTTTATTGATTTTAATTAAAAATTCTTATTTTGCAAGAATTTATTGATATGCACATAATTAACAAAAATATTATATAGAAATTATTATATATGCTATGTATTGGTCTTTGAGATTAATTCTACTACTTTCAAATGTCTTTTAAATTTAAAATACTAACTAAAATAACTTTATCAGAAAATTTATCAAAATGTTTCATATTTTGTAAAATGTTTTGCAAAAATCAAGGAAAAGACTATATGACAAAAATACTAACATTATTTGATCAATTGCTTTAGAACAAGTGTCCAATTTCTCAAAAAATGATTGAGGGAGTTCAGCATTCTTTTGTACTTTTGTTTTCTAGCAATGTAAGGCAAGCATCTTTTGTTGCTTCTTATTCATCTTTCATTAAAATTTTAATTTTTTCCTAGGCAAAATATTCATTTTCTTGTATCATGTTGTTGTACCATTAATGACCTTTTGCACAATTTCTATATGCTGAGTGTCAGAAAACATACTTTTTCAAGGTACATTGATTAAGCTGATTCTGGGTTTTTGTAAGTAGTGCTTTCATATAAAAATTCACAGTATAAAAATTCAAGTTAATTTATGAGCTAAAAATTTGCACTGAGCCAGCCAGGAACATAACACCTTGAACCTTTGCTGTTTTAAGTTTTAGATGCAAACCAGTTCTCCAAGAGGTCACTCAGGATGTCAAAAATGAAATCTCTGGTTCTGTTTCTTCACCTTTTTCAGTTGCTGTGTTGTTGATGTTCATTCAGAATCACCCATTTAAATATAGCTATAGGTAAGACCACAAATGCTAGGGATGTGAACTACACTTAGTGCAAGTTGGAATGGTTCCAAATTGTCACAAACATAATCTCAACATCAGTACCCAGAGCTGCTGTACCTCTTGAGGACAGCCTGGATATTTGGGAGTTCTCTAAACTAACTTCTGGGTAGAATATGAGGTTTATTCAAGATTAAATAGCAAAAACGTATTAATTTAAAGTTCACATATATATTATCTAAACTCGATGGTAACCCAAATAATTGTTTAGAAAAATTTTCTCATTAAGGAATAGTTTATCACAGGTGATTAAAATTTCTGGCTCAAGGTGATAACGAAGAGCAGAATAACTTTTCAGTCCATTTTCAGTATTGCTTTATAATCCTTTTGGATAATAGACCCCTCACTGCCTGCACTCATCATAACATGTGATGACATACCCGCTCATATCATTCTGCCTCTGATACCACACTAGTTTGAGAAATTCACTAGGACAAGGGCTTGCTGGTGTTAGGTTCTCTACAAAGACTAATTTTCAAGTTTAGTCACATCCACCCCAAACTTTACTCTGCAAGGTATTTGTCTACAGAAGTGTACAGGTAAAAGATAATTTTAAAAATAATTTTTATAATTATTATTTATTTGGAGCACCATGGCACATGGGATCTTCATTAGGAAACCAGGAATTGAACCTGCACCCCCTTGCAGTGGAAGCATGGTGTCTTAACCACTGAGCCACCAGCAAAGTCCCTCAAATATTCTTTATACGTTTTCTGAATATCCATACATTATCAGACACTGACCTGATCTGACCCTTGGAAATACAAGAATGAAACGCCTGGCAGTCTCTGCATTTGAGGAATGTACTAACCTATTAATGAATACATTATTTTTCAAAATCTCAGCCATTATTGGAAAATTTCTTAAAATGGCTTAAACTGTAAGGTCATTTGCTATTGGATTCACATTCTGTCTAGAAGTGAAGAATAGACAAGACAAAGATCTCCATGGAGCTGTGTCTATCTTCTCAAGGAGAAAGTTTGCTACAAGTCATGTTCAAAGGCCATGTCAAGACATATCCTCTTAGGTATCTAAGGACACTTCAAGGTACTTGAGAGGCGAGTTCTGCTCAAAAGATATGAGTGATTCTTAGCATTCATCTGTTCCTATAGGTTTTCCCAATACAGGAAAGCAGAGGGAAAAAGTAGAATTGAACATCCCTGGTTTAAATGCTCCCTTTCATTACTTACTGTCTGTGTTATCATAGGCATGGTATTAAANAGTCATGTTCAAAGGCCATGTCAAGACATATCCTCTTAGGTATCTAAGGACACTTCAAGGTACTTGAGAGGTGAGTTCTGCTCAAAAGATATGAGTGATTCTTAGCATTCATCTGTTCCTATAGGTTTTCCCAATACAGTAAAGCAGAGGGAAAAAGTAGAATTGAACATTCCTGGTTTAAATGCTCCCTTTCATTACTTACTGTCTGTGTTATCATAGGCATGGTATTAAACCCTCTTCAAGGCTCTGTCCTGCATCTTTGAGACAGGGATGTTAAAGATGGCTGACTCTATCTCCTAAAATGGAAACGTAGCATCAAGATAGAAGGAATGTAATTGGGAGGACTAAGCCTACTGCTGACTGTGTGGTCTTAGTAAAGTCCCTTCCCCTCTCTGAATGTAAGGTGCCACATGTGTACAATGAAGAACTGCACCCAGATCAGCTATTTTGTAACTCAGCGTAGCAGTTATTATATAAATGATCCCAAGAGAAGCCACCTATCAAAGAAGAAAGGAATCAAAGAAAGCCCAAGGATGAAGCTGCACTAAGCCAGTTTTAGGGACTATTAGGAGAGTCAGTGAAGGTGTCCAAAGGCAAAACAGTGAAGTAGAATGACCTGAGCTTTCTTCCTCTCAAGAAAACACCAAAATGGCAACTAACTGCTGAACAACCATCAACAAAAAAGACTAGAACCAACAATAACCAAAAAAAAGTATTTTACTTACAATGACAAAGAAGCCAAAAAGAGATGGTAAGAAGAGCACATTGATGATACAATCAAATCCCACATCTACTGGGTGAGTTACCCACAGACTGGAAAATAATTATATCACAGAGGGTCTCCTAAGAGAATGAGAGTTCTGAGCCCCACGTCAGGTTCCTCAGTGTGGTTGTCTTGCATTAGGGAGGAACCCTCAAGAGCATTTGGCTTTGAAGGCCAGTGGGACTTGATTACAGAAACTCCACTCTTGGAGTGCTTGAATGCACTCTTGGAGGGTGCATTCAAGGTCTTGTGCACAGTTGGGCAAGGGGTGAAAGCGGTGACTTCATAGGAGCCTGGGACAAATCTACCTGTTGGTCTTGGAGGGTCTTCTGGAGAGGTGGGGGGGCAGCTGTGGCTCACTGCAGAGACGAGGACACAGCTGGCAGAGGTGCTGGGGAGAACGCATTGGTGTGAGCTGTGCTAGAGGCTGCCATTTTGATGCCAAGACCTGCTCTACCCAGATGCTGTACATCTGAAACTAACACAACAAACTCTGAGAGTTGGTGATGCACAGGGAACCCTGGTGTGCTGCAGCCCATGGGGTCGCAAAGAGTCAGATACAACTGAACTGAACTGAACTGATCATTGTCACCATCTTAAGCAAGAAGAAATCATAGTAAAATTTAAAAATTTTAAAGCTCAAAAAAATTTTTTGTTTTTAATTTAAAGAATAATGAGAATTTTAGGACAACTGTTGGACAGATTTTGAACCATCAAGAACAAAAATTATTCCATCTTGACATTTCAGTTTTTGAAGATTCCCTTTAATCATCACAAAATAGGTCCTAAAGTCAGTCAGTGATCTCACTGTATAACATGAGTGACTACATGGCAGCAACTTTAGGGGTCATCTTATTCAAATCTTCACCACCCTTTTTATGCCACCCTTTCCATCACAAGAGTAGGAAGATAAGGGGATGTAGAGTGATAGAGGATGGTTTCTAGAATTCTGTGGTTGAATTCTGCTTGCTTCCTGCATCCTGCTTCAACATGCTGCCTGTAGAGTGAAGAGGAAGTTTTCCAAGAGACACTGTCTTTCCTAGACACACACGCTTTCATGCTGACTGCCTCCTTTGCTACCTGCTCAACTGTCCTCTCTGATTTCCCAGAGTATACCAAGCAGTCTGGTTTTAAGTGGCAGTTAAAGCAATGGGGACAAAATTCTGGTTCTCACCGTTGTGGAGCATTCCTAAGTCATTTTTCATATGGCACATCAGGAAAAAATATTTCCTTCTTTATTGACCTGATGCATTCCATTATCTCTTCATTAGGTTTTGTTATACCTTTGTCATACCTTTGTCATTGACTCTCTGTCCTGTTGCCCCTAATTTTATACGTATCTCTGTCACATTCCAGCCTAATGATCTGTTTACTTATCTTCACCTCAACAGACTTTGAGTTCTTTGATGACAAGACCTGTATCTGACCATCCTTACTGCCTGGTGCCTGGTAGAGGACATGGCAGAAAGAGAAAGTGTTGGACTCAGTGACAGCTGAAGGGCTATATAGTCTATGAGTTTGACCCTGCTTGTTGACTGATGCTGAGCCAAGTTCTTTGACAGCTGAAGAATTCTGCTCCCTCCACAGGCCCCAGTTTTGGAACTCTGGTCAAGTTTGTGAGGAAACACTTTCCCCATTAGATAGAAATCCCCATCTGGACCACATTCCATTGCCTCAAAGGTCAATAAATAATTCAGGAGGCAATAAGCTAACTTTTTGGACATGGGCTCAAGTTGAGGAATCTCAAAGCAAACAGAAGATGAGATACTGTTTCAAGCTGTAGTGTCAAGTACATCAACACTCATAGAAACATATCCATCCAAATTCAAATCTCAGTGAAGCAACCCATAGAGTGCCACTGAAAGAACAAAGGTCCGTCTCATCAAAGCTACAGTTTTCCCAGTGGTCATGTATGGATGTGANTCCCAGGGATGGCGGAGTCTGGTGGGCTGCCATCTGTGGGGACACACAGAGTCGGACACGACTAAAACAGCTTAGCAGCAGCGGCTTTTCTGTCACTCTATTTTCTTTATTTTGTTCTGTGACTGATTTCCACCATTCTGTCTTTCAGCTCACTTATTTGTTCTTCTGCCTCACTTTTTCAGCTGATTCCTTCTTGTGTATTTTTCATACTGCAGTTACTGAACTGTTCAGCTCTTATTCTTTAGTTCTTCTAGGCCTGTGTTAAACGCTTCTTGCATCTTCTCAATCTGTCTCCATTGTTTTCCTGAGATCATGGATCATCTTTACAATCCTTATTTTGAATTTTTTTCAGGTAGACTGCCAGTCTCCACTTCACTTCCGTTCTTCTTCTGGGGTTCTATCCGCTTCATCTGGGACATAGTCCTCTACCATCTCATTCTGTCTGACTTTCTGTAATTGTTGTTTCCATTCTGCAGGTGGCAGGATTGTAGTTCTCCTTACCTCTGCTGTCTGCCCCCTGGTGGATGAGGCTAAGAGGCTTGGGCAGGCTTTCTGGGGGGTGGGACTGGTTCTTGTCCACTGGTGGTAGAGCTGGGTCTTGTCTCTGGTGGGCAAGGCCATTTCAGGGGGTGTGTTTAGTGGGTGACTGTGTACTCAGGAAGACTTTATGCAACCTGTATGTTGACAGGTGCAGCTGTATTCCTGTCCTGTTGATTGGTTGGCCTGAGGCATCCCAGCATTGGAGCCTACAGGGTATTGGAGGGGGCCCCATCTTGGTGAGAGAATGGTAGNGGCTGATAGGGGGTGGGGTCAAGTATTGAGGACAGGGGAGGGAGGACAATGGGAGGGGATTAATTATTGTCCGGTTAAGGAATGATTCCTGTTAAGTAGAATTGGAATTCCTCAGTGTTTGCAGGTTTCCTTCCAGTTCTGAGATCTGAAAAAAAGGGGGAGAAGGCATCAGGACTAAGCACTGGCCCGGGGCCCTGCCCTGCCTGGCCCCCTGCTGGGGACATGACCCTGAGCTCCCTCCAGGATCCACAGGGTGACTGAACTGCTGCTCCCTCCTGCCCTGGGGCATCCTGGGCCTACCTTGTCCAGGAGCTTGTCCATCTCCTCCTTTCTCGCCAGCTCTGACTCCTCCAGAACCCGGCGCTGTGCTGTCTCCTTTTTCAGAAACTCAATCTCCCTGGGGATCAGTGAGAGACAGACAGTGGGTAAGGCTGTGTGGTCTGGCTTCCATTCAGAGAGTCTCAGGGTCTTCAGCCCTGTCCTTGGCTCCACCTGGGCAGCTCTTGCCCACTCCTGTTGTCAGGTCTGGAGATCCCCAGCCTTCCCAAAGCCTCTGGGGCCTGGCTTGTTGGCTCTGGCACCCAGTCATTACGAACCCAGGCAACCCCCCAACAGGACCCTCCAACTCCTGCGCTCCTGGCCCCCCTACTTGGCTGGGGTGGGGAGGGAAGGGCACCACAGGCCTCTCCCTCCTCCTGCGGTCCAGGGCTCCCAGCCCCCACACGTACTTCTGCTGGTAATCTTTGATGAGGCGCTTGGCCTTGCTGTATTTGCGCTCCAAGGCCTGGTACTGGGCCTGGGTCTCCCGCAGGTGCTCGTCCACAGCCTGGCACAGGCTCTGGGCCTCACCCCAATAGCCCTCCAGTTTTTCCATGCGCTCCTTGTTCTCCTCCACGCTCTGCTCCAGCTGGGCCTTCTCCACCCGCCACCGGCCCTTCTCCTGCTCCAGGCTCTGCAGCTGAGAGGAAGGAACAGTCCTGGGTTGGTGGGGACGACAGTCTCTGGATGATTCCTGCAGATATAGAGCCCACTGCTCCCCAACTACTGACTCTCCTTGGCTGAGTCTGGGAACCGAAACCCGGAGAGGGAGGACCTCATCTGTCCCAGCCAGGAGCCCTAACACGTGCTCCACTCCTAGAAGGCAGGCCGCCCGCGTTCATCACTGACCATCTCCGTGACTTGGGGTAAGGCCACTTTTGTCTTAAGCTGCACCCCCCCCCCATCTGTAAAGTGGGACTGATTCCTGCCTTGCCAAGCTCACAAAGGCTACACGGTGTGATGGTAGATGGGTGAGAACAGGGCACCATTGCCCTCTGTTCCCTCTCTGTAGCCCTTGGCTTTTGTGGCTTCCTAAATAGTCCCGGCTGCTCGCCTAGCGCCCGTGCCACTCCAGTGCAGACCTCCTAGCTCCACAGCCCAGTCATAGGGCCTCTGTTCCTCTGTACTCACTTTCTTCACCACCTCTGTGCACTGAGCCCCAAATCTCCAGCCCAACTTTACTTCAGGTTCCTCAGAGGCACCCTGCCCCAAACTTGGCCCCACCCACACAAACTTATTCCTCCTTTTCTGACTAGTCCACCTCCGTCCAAAGGTGCCATCATCTCTCTGCCACCCCAGTGCTGAGCTTCAAGCCCTTGACTGCCCCTCCAACCTTGCTGCCTGCAAACACCCCCTGCCCTCTGTGTCCCAGCCATACAGGCCTTCCTGCATGTCCTCGGACCTACATTCCCTCTTGCAGGGCTTTGCCTCACTGTTCCCTGTGCCTGGAATGCTCCCATCTACCCTCCCACTGCCTCATCATTTCCCACTAGCTCAGCCTTCAGCTGAGCTCAGTATATCACTTCCCCAGAAGTCTTCTGTGATTCTCTCTGACAGCACAGCCCCCCACATTCCAGCTTCATCAGGTTCCACGAGCTCTAGGAGTTCAGCGACCTGTCCTCTCCTATAAAGCCTGTGTCAACTTCTATGTACAGATGCTGGTGTGCAGACTCTAAGCCACATAGGGCATCTTTTGCCCATCACATGAATTGGATGGTGCCACACACCTAGAAAGAAAGTGAAAGCTGCTCAGTCGTGTCTGACTCTTTGCGACCCCGTGGACTGTAGCCTGCCAGGCTACTCTTGCCTGTAGCCTCAGGCAAGAATACTAGAGTGGGTAGCCATTCCCTTCTCCAGGGGATCTTCCCAACCCAGGGATTGAACCCAGGTCTCCCACACTGCAGGCAGATTCTTTTACCATCTGAGACACCAGGGAAGCCCAAAGGTGTTTATAAATTGAAAGACATTTGACGTGTTTCTTCCCTTCATGCTCTGCACCTACTCTAAGAACATGAATTGTCACCTCGACCTGCGAAATCCACCCTTCCATACATACCCTCTGCCTGTGCCCTGGGTAGCCCCGCCCATACCTGCCAGGGCACCACTTGGGCCTCTAGCTGGTTCACCAGTCTCCAAGTCCTGCTCACCCTCATGCCTCCCACTTTGGGGGTAGTGACCTTCCTCCTCCTGGTCTCATAGGGCCACAGGATCCAGGCTGGAGTCCTCAGTGGGGAGTCAGGATACTGCTACAGCCCATCCTGGCAATCCAGCTCTACCTCCCCGCGCCCCCTCCGGAACGGCTGCCATAGCCTGCAGGTCTCTTTCCGAAGCCAGCCTCCAAGCTCACGTTTGTCTCCCTGTCAGGAATGCCCTTCCCCTGCCTCAGTCATCTAAGCCCTGTCTTCCCTCTGGGGCTCAGCTTCACACTCTCCTGTCTCCAGGCATGTTGGTCTAAGTCCACATATGGGAATGCACCTGTGTATGCCTGGGTGCACAATGTCTGCAAAACCCGTGTGCCTCTGCCTCTCCCTGCCACACTGGAAGCCCCATGGGGATCGGGACTCCTAATGCCCAGGCCCAGTAGGGGCCCAGCACAGACTGTGCTTCGAAAGTCTGTGTATCTAAGCCTGTAAGGGTGCTGGCACCCAGTATGCTTGTGCGGGTATCTGTACATGGCATCTCTCTGAGAATGTGCATGTTTCATGAAATGTCCTATATCTCACAGCAGACAGACACAAGCAGACAGACACAAAAGTCTTGCTTGTGAAGCATGATGGGTCCACTGTCCTCATGCTGTGTCTAAGCAGAGTGGGTGTCTCTAGGTGTCTCGGTGGGTGGGTCTGTGGGTACCATGTACCTGGGATCTGGGCTGGTGTTTGATCTCTGGGTGGTTTGCATTTAGGCTCGGCTAAATGCTAGGCTTTTATGTGGAGGACATGTGTGGGACTGTGTGAACGTGAAGACATCCACGTTCAGCTACTGGAGGGCTGACAGCTAATAGCTCAACTTTTTATTAAGCGACTATTATGTGTCAGACACTGTAGTAAAGACCTTACATGTATTATTCTATTTTATTCTCACAATGGTCCCATGGTCCTGGCACCATTATCAAACCATTTTATGGAGAATGAGGCCCAGAGCAGGAAGTGAGTGGTGGAGAGATGGTCTAGAGCTTGAGCTCTTAACACTAGCCTCCCTTACTTCAGAGCAGCTTGTTTTCCACGCACCTGTGGGTGGTGGACAAGGGTTGACACGTACAGCTGTGAGGGTGGAATACTGTCCCCCCCATGGCCTCAGCCTCCCCCACTTCCCGCCACTCTTACCTTTCTCTTCAGCTGCTGGATCTCTGCCTCAGTCACAGCATGCTTAATCTGGAGCTGTGGGGGCGAGGGCACAGACACTCAGCTCTGGCTGGGGCAGGCAGTGCTGCAGCACTAAATACTAGCCTGCCCTCGCCCTCCACCAGCCCAGGGACCCCTCTGCGCACCTCCTTGAACTTGTGCACCAGCTTCTCGGGCTCCATGTCCACAGGGGACAGGGCATCCTCATTCTCTGCCAGCTCGAACACCTCGATGGCCATCTCGCCCCCTGGGAACGTGGGGCTCAGCTCCTCATCCTCGTCGGTGGCGTACTCTCCCGTCTGTGAAGGGGAACAGGAGGCTGTGCTCCCTGCCCACGCCAGCCTCCCTCAGCCCTGATGACTAGGGCCGAGACCAGCAGTGGTTGGTCCACAGCAGACTGGGAGCGACCCAGGGCTGTGGTTCATGACCTCCTCCTTCAGCCAGGGGCATGGTTTGTGACTTCAGGAGTCTCCTGAAGGCAGGAGTTATCCCCTAAAAGACTAAGACCCCTGAAGAAACAGCCTTTCCTTTCCCCTCCTCACGCAGCAGGTCCCCTGAGGTCTAGAGCTGTCTGCTTCCTCAGACTAGTTCCCCTCAGAGTGGCGGCTCTTAGAGGGAACTGTTTTCTTTGTAGGACCAGGAAGGCGTTCTGAAGACAGAGGGTGTGACTCCTCCATCAGATTAGAGATTCTTTAAGGGAGGGATCTGCACTGCTCCTCAGATTAGGGGCTCCCCCAGGACAGGAAGTGGCACTCTGGGGTTCTTCACAAGGCCTGGGAAAGTGGCAGAGGCAGGGGACAGCTGTAATGCTCCATCAGGCCACCAGGGGACGATGACGCTACCAGCCAAGTGGAGTCCATACCTCCTCGTCATCCTCGCCGTACTGGGCGTATCTCTGCTCCATCATCTCCCGTTGCCATCGCTCCTGTTCCAGGGTCTGCTGAATTAGCTGGGCCACCTCACTCTGCTCACCGGGCCGCTCCCGGCCAATCATAAACCTGCAGGGGCACCAGCATTGCCTCCTTTTTCCCTGTCCTTAGCTGGAAATGCCACCATCCTCCCCGTTGGTACTCCCGTCTCAATACCCAGGTCCTCCCAAGGGAGGTGAAATGAGAGGGCTGAGTCCAAAGACTGCAGAGTGTTAATAATGAATGGGGGAACAGGGGGCCCTTATTGGATTTCTTTCCCAGGAGTAGCAGAGACTCATTAGCCCTCCTGGCCAGTTCGGGGGATGGGGAGATGTCAGCCAAACTTCAGGCTAGGCTATAGGGGACATGAGGTCAGGAGGTGCCAGTGTAGGAGCTCTTCCCTCACCACAAGGGAGAAAATGAGGCAGGGGACTGGCAAAGCTGACCCTGGAGCTGTGGAGGGGTGTCTTATATGCTCTCCAAGTCCTTGAGCTTCAGGAAGGGGCAGGATGATGGCGACTGGAGATTAAGATGGAAAGGAAATCGTGGAACTTCCAGGCACCAGCCCCTCCTCTCCGTGGCCACCCACATCCTGTTTCTCTCTACCACCCTTTCCTGGGGGCAGTGCCCCTTTTGGAGGGGGCAGGGAATTGTCCCTGAATGTTATGCCAGAGGTGAACATAGGGAGCCTCTAACCCAAAACCCAACCTCTTCAGTTGGCAGAGCCAAGGAGGAGAGTCCTCACAGACGAAGAAACCAGGCTAGAGGGAGGGAGGGATAAACCCCAATATGGATGGCATCCTTCCTGCACATCTTGGGATCTTCAATGAATGAGTCAAGACAGACAAGGGGAAAGACGATGACCAAGAGGCCAGTTTGGAGGCATGGTGGACAACAGGCCTGATGGCTGACTGCTGGTGGCCAGCAGTGGTCAGGGGCAGGGGACGTGAAGGGAGACGGGGCAACGGACGAGCACACAGCAATTCCTTTCCACAGTGGAAACTTCCCTGTAAGTTGGGCCACAGAGGATCTTAACTGGGTGTGGGCAGGCGGGCAAAGTGGCCAGATGAGGGCTGAGCCTCCCGTCTGCTCCCACTCCCCACCGCCCCCACCCTCCTGGGCCTCACCGCACGCGGCCCTTGGTATTCCGGAGCACGGAGGCTGCAAAGCTCTGGGTCACTCCCACCAGACTCGTTCCATCCACCTCCACCAGGAGATCGTTCACCTGGATCCTAGGAGCGGGCGAGGGGGAGGCGGGTGACATTGGTTAGGGGATCCCAAGGGGAACTGTGGAGCTGGGGTAGACATGGCCCCCTTCCCATCAGAAACTCAAGGCTCAGTCCCCACAGGAACCCAGTACTTAGTCTACCTGCATAAGAGGCATGAGGCCGGAGGATCAGGTATCAGTGAGGCCTGTGGGCAGTGAGACCCAGGCAAGCACAACCGACACGGGGATCCGGAACCAGGAGAGGTGGTAAGCACACTTCCCAAGACAATCACACACTGGTCCCTTCCTCCACCACTCGACAGACCAGCATGACATCCACAGAGTTTATCTTGGCCACGCACACCAGCTAGGGCCTCTAGCACACATGTGACTTGCAGCCAGCCTTCTTACACACCCATTCTGCACAGACCTGAGACCACAGATTTCTTTCAAATGCCCGAGATCTGTGTTCACTACAGTCCCACAGGGTTAGTCCCCCCACCACACGTGCACAGCCCCCAGCACGCTCCAGCTATGGCGCGGGAAGCCCTGTTCCCCAACTCCCACAAGGAGAGATGGGAGTGGCCCAGCCTGACTGCAAGGGGGATGAAAGCATGGGCGGGACACTTGGCCACCTCCATCCTCCACTCCCACCTCCCCGCAGAGTGCCAGGCCTCCTTGCAGGGCTCCCACACAGAAAAAGAAGAAATGGTCTGCTGTAAACAGTTCGCCCACCCCACATGGGGACACCCTCACATGCAGACACACTCCCCAACTGGCCAACAGGCAACCGTGGGAAAGGCTCTGGGAAGTTCAAATGAGGGAGTAAGTAACAGAGCAGGGGTGATCGCCTTCCTTTTTCTGCTCACTCCCACCCCTGCCCGCCATGCCATCTGAGCTGCAGCAGACAGAAGCTTCCTGAATGAGGCAACTCCACCTCTAGCAGCATGACCCCAGTCCTCACAGGAACAGTCACCTCTGTCACACGGGCTTAGAGGTAGCACAAGGCACCCTGATACTAACCTTTAACTTACAGCCTGGGGGTGCCCTACAGCCGGTCCCACTCCCCCTCAGCAATTCACACACAGTGGGGAGGCTCCAAAGGGCTCACGGGGCTGCCCTGAACTCCAGGGGATCTTTCCTGAGCCCTCTGACCCATAGAACTCACACCTTCCAGCCTCAGGGGCCAAACATAAGCATGTAGGCAAGGAGCAGCCTCCTCCCCGGCCCGCCCCTACGGGCTCCTCTAACCTCGTAAGACACCTGAATCCCGTGGTCTCTAGCTTCAGCCACGCCTGCCTACTTTCAATGCCCTGCCTGGGACACTGCACACCCCACTCCTGCTCATGCTTTAGGTCTCAACTCCAATGTCACTTCCTCCAGGAAGACCTCCCTGAAACCCCAAGAGGTCAAGCCCTCCTGACTGAGGCTTTAGTGCCACCCTGTACTTTTGTCCATTTCACCATTTCCTGCATGCCCTCTTGAATGCCCATCTGCCTTATTACACTACATGCTTCTTCAGGGCAAGGCCCTCATCACTGACTCCCAGGGCCTGGCACCAGCCCCGCAACAGTGTCACAGGCTCAGTATTTCCTAAACGAAAAAGACAGCTCAGTGTGTACTCTACTAGGCACAGAGCCTCCGCACCCACGCTCTCCTCACCATGGCCCGAAACACAACACCTACACAGCATCCAAGTGCCACGAAGCCAAGGGCCCTGTCTGTGCTGCTCACTGCTCCCTGGGGAGTGGGCCAGCAACAGGCACAGTGGCCTCCGCAAACGTCTGAGCCCCACACGGGTACTGGCCTGTGACCCGCTCCACAGATGGTGGCTGATAAAGGAAGGGGAGGCGGTACCTGCCGTCCCGATGGGCTGCGCCGCCCTCAGTCACGGTCTTGACGAAGATGCCCAGCTTCTCAAGGCCCATGTCTGCCCCGGCCCCCATGCCAATGATGCTGATGCCCAGGCCCTCGGAGTCTGTGAAGCAGAGGGTAATGAGAAGCCAGTAGGGGGGCAGGATGGGTTGAGGATTTGCAGGGGAGAGAGTGAGAGGCCCATGCCCAGCCCTCACAGTGGGGCACAGCCTCACCCCAAGAGGCTGTCTCCATGCTGAGGGGATGTCCCACATCTGGTTCTGTCACTCCCTCTTTGCCAAGCCAACTAGGATGCTCTTGGGTCACTGTCTGCCCTCTGCCCCAGCCAAAGAACTGATGGGCAGCAGGGCGTGCTGAGGGGGCACTGTCTGTATGCAGATGAAGTGTGTGGTGGCCACGGGGACCGGTGGGGGAGCCACGAGGGGGCTGATCGTCCCCCTCCCTAAGCAGTCTCATCCCTGCTCACAGCCTCAGTGACTCAAGCCCTCCTGCTTTCCTCTCCCGCAAGACCCACTCCTCTCTCCACAGCTGCCCCCCTCTGTCTCACGGGCCTCTGACATCTGAACGAGATCTTCCCCCACAAACAGGCTTTTCCAGCCTGCCGCCTGCTTCACAGGGCCTGGGAGCCACCTGGATTCCTCTCTCCCCCTGCAGCCTCTGTGGAAGCCAAGTAACCCCAAATCCCGTCAATCCCACCTTCCAAGAATCCCTCAAATCCACTCCCTTCCCACACGGCAATCACCGTGTCCGCACTACAGAGGCCCCTCTCCAACCATGTACAACCCTTTACAGCACACCTTGGTATAGTCTCTCTAGAATACCTTTCTCACACCTTGCAAGGCTCCCAGTCCATCTTAGAAAAGTGGTCGACACGGTCTTGTATGCACAGTCTTCTCCCCCACCCTCTGAATCTACCAGGTCTCTCTCTTTTCTCATCTCCTCTTCAGAGTTCAACTCAAGCGTCTCTTTCCTTGGGGATCCCCCCAGGTCTGGTCAGGTCTCCCATTAAATGCTTTTAGAGTGGCCCCTCCTTCCTTTCCCGGCCCCCTCACTGTGCAAAGGATGCACTTAGATGTGAGCGTTCCAGCCATGCCTGCCCTCTCCCCCCTCCATCGCTCTCCCACTGTGGCTTGGCCCGCAGAGCCCAGGACCCAGCCCACAGTGCTCCTGCGGGGCCTGGCAGCTGCAGCAGCGCAGAGTGCAGTGGGGCAGCGTGGTGGTGGGGGTTTGGGCTGGGCTGAGTCTTTGTGGCTGGGGGTTTCTGACAGAGGCCCAGTTAGAGGAAGCAGAGCATCTCAGTGGAAGCCCTGAGGGTCCACCCAGGGGGGAAGTTGGCACGAGGCAGAGGCCCAGTGGCCCAGCTCACCCTTCTCCANTGGTGGTGGGGGTTTGGGCTGGGCTGAGTCTTTGTGGCTGGGGGTTTCTGACAGAGGCCCAGTTAGAGGAAGCAGAGCATCTCAGTGGAAGCCCTGAGGGTCCACCCAGGGGGGAAGTTGGCACGAGGCAGAGGCCCAGTGGCCCAGCTCACCCTTCTCCAGCTCCACAGGGAACAGCTCCAACCTCTCCACCCGCTTCTCCAGCTCGTACTCAGCAGAGGCTGCCATGGGATCCACGTCCTCGTTGCGACGATCGTAGTCCTCGTTGGAGTAGGTGCTGAACACCTGGGAAGAGGCTGCTTGTCAGAGGCGCCAATAGGAGAGCAAGGGCTAACCCAGCGAGAGGAGGCTGTAGGGGCAGGCTGCGCCAGCCACTGCGCTCCCCTCCTGCCAGAGGCCTCCCCGACCTCCAGACAGGTTGAGGTGAGGCCTTCCCCAGCCCGCGCTGCTCCCAGCTCANCCCAGTAGGAATGAAGAAGGCTGAGACATGAAGTGGGAAGTGACTTCCCAGTTTTGGAGGAAAGAGACAGAGGTTTATAAGGTCTGAACTAAGCCCTGTGATGTCGGTCAGTCGTGTCCAACTCTTTGCGACCAGGCTCCTCCCTCCATGGGCTTTTCCGGGCAAGAGTACTGGAGCAAGATGTGTATAAGAGACAGACTTGACCCTCCCCACCTATAGGCCCCACCCCCAACGTCGTTATGAAAGTTGGGTGAGACAGAAGTCTCACTAGTTGAGGGTTTGGGCAGTGTCCTCAAAAGCTCTTGTGTGGATTGAGGGAGGGCTCAGGTCCCAGGGTATTCTGCCCAGAATCTCCCACACCCTTTGATGAGTCATTCTAACTGATCCCAGCCAAAGGGGTCTGTGCCCACGCTTCTGGCCAGGTAGGGAAGCCAGCTTCTAATGATGGGAGGAGGAGCTAAGAACCAACTGTCAGGCCCAGCGGACACCCCATCCCCCAGCTCCAGCCCCCTACAACATCTCCAGCAGCAGCTTGGGCTGAACTTTAATTGTTGGGGTGCTTGGGTCTCCCTTGTCCTGAGACTTCCAAGAGTAAAACCCCTTTAAGTACTTTGGGATGCAGGAAGATTGGAGCCAGCCCAGAGCTCAGATGACTGAGGCTAAGGAGAGGGGATCATCATTTCCTGGGCTCCCAGTTAGCTTAGTGACCCCACCCCCACCCCCCACCCCAGCCAGGGTTCCCAAAGCAGCTTTTATGAAGCAATGAGTGCTTTAGCTTGTCCTTCCCTGGGGTCAGGCGCCAGGCAGGCTAGCCTGTGAGAGGGGTGGGGAATGGGGTGTTATCTTCTCCACCCATCCCTGCCTGCCTGAGGCAGTAATCACACCTGCAGAAAGGGGAGGGTGAGGAGGACGGTTACTTTGGGAAGGGTTACGCCCAAACTGAAGGGTTTTAACCTAATTTTCATTCCTCAGGCTGAGATCCTCACTCATCTCCCAGAGTAATTTAACAATTCTTTCTCTCTCCTTTATCCTTTGTGGGGTTGCCTGGTAGTCTTCTAACCCTTCCTTAGCTCTGTTGTGAAATAGAGTAGAATGAATGGTTCCCAAAGCTGGCCCAGGAGCCAGGTTGCCAGAGTTCAAATCCTGGATCCACTACTTACTAGCTATGTGACCTTGGACAAATTACTGAGCCTTTCTGTGCTCAGTAAGGGTAAACTGAAGTGAAAGTGGATGGAACACAGAAGATAGGGTGTGTGCCTTTTCCAGCTGTTGCTAAAAAGCCTGGAGGCTTCTTTAGGGGGAGATAATTTGAACCCAACCTTCCTCCAGATAAAGCCCCTCCTTATTTTCCCACCTATCCTCAAAATTGAGGAGGGCCTTCTGAGACGGTTCCTTGAGGCCTGCATTTTAAACATCAGGTGTTAACTGCAAAGACAGGTGAGGAATGCAGAGAGAACTGATTTGTGGTAAATAAATCTGGAGCTCTTAGTGCCCTGGACTCCTGGGGTGAGCAAGCCAAGGTTGCCTTCTCTTTCCAGCCTTGGGGTCTTGAGATTTAGCCTAGGAAAGTGGTATTTCCGTGGCTAGGGTCACCTGAGCAAAGGCTGGCCTAGACCCTGCCCTTTGGTCATTTTGTGGTGAGCCAGTGGCCCCTGTTTCAACTACTCTGCTTTTGTCCTCCTCTGCCAGAGATTTGGGCTAATTTGAGGATGCTGGAAAGAGTTGCCTGTGAATACATTTTACATACAGGAGAGCTCAAATCCAGGATGTCAGTGTTGAAGGGGCCTTAGTGGCTCTTGGCTGACCTCGTCCCAGTAGGAATGAAGAAGGCTGAGACATGAAGTGGGAAGTGACTTCCCAGTTTTGGAGGAAAGAGACAGAGGTTTATAAGGTCTGAACTAAGCCCTGTGATGTCGGTCAGTCGTGTCCAACTCTTTGCGACCAGGCTCCTCCCTCCATGGGCTTTTCCGGGCAAGAGTACTGGAGCAGGTTGCCATTTCCTTCTCCAGGGGATCTTCCTGACCCAGGGATCGAACCCGGGCCTCTCGCATTGTAGGCAGACACTTTACCCTCTGAGCTACATGCCCTAGCATGAACTAAGCCCTACCTCCATGCATTTAGAATCTGCCTGCAGTGCAGGAAACTTTAGTTGATCCCTGGGTGGGGAAGATTCCCTGGAGAAGGGAATGGCTATCCATTCCAGTATTCCTGCCTGGAGAGTTCCATGGACGGGGAAGCCTGGTGGGCTATAGTCTATGGGGTCGCAGAGAACTGAACACAACTGAGTGACTAACACTTTTCCACCCACTTGCTGAGCGACCTTGATTGGGCTAGTTGTTTTTACTCCCTAAGCCTCAGTTTCATCAAATTGTTCAAATTTGAATGTCTGAACTTGGTGTAGGCTGTTATTGATTACATGGCTATCCACACATGTAAGGGTATGGGTGTACATGTGTGGGAAGGTGTGGCTGAAACGAGGCATCAATATTTGCATTTCTACCTGTGTCTCCACTGGACTATGGGGCCTTTCGTTTCCCTTTAAGATCTATTATATGAGATTCTGAAATATAAGCACACCTTGTCTCCAAATCTTTTGGGATCATCCCTGGAGTGAAGGTGACTTTGCTTCTCTACCTCCCAAAGGGTTTTTCATTCCTGCCTCTTAGTGTCTCAAGGCCCCCAGTGTCCCTGCAGAGAGAGGAATTCTTTGAGGTCCTCCCACAGCTGGGAGACTGCCTTTCCTGGGTCCCTCTGCTCGGCCCCCTCTTTCTTTCATTCACCCTCCACATTTTGTTCTAGTGTCACTTGGAAAGTTCAGATGCATCTTTGAGATTCAGGCTGTGTGTGTGTGTGTGTGTGTGTGTGTGTGTGTGTGTGTGGGGGGCAGGGAAAGGATAGGACAGAGGAAAGATTTCTCCAAATCATCAGTTGCTTTAAAAGAAAGGCTATATTTAGCCAGGCTTAGAGGGCTTGTAAATATGTATTTTGTAAAGCAGACAGCCATAGCTATGGGAACTCGAGAGATATGCAAGGAAGTCAAAGGAAAAAAAAAACAAAACGCAAAGATTGAGCAATGTTATTCTGTCATCAGCAGATTCGAAGAACTCTTTTTTTTCCTGCCTGCTCCAAATGCTATTATTACACATTCCCATGTTTTGATGTTGGTTTCTATTGTTCATGTGCTGTCTGGGTCTGCAGTGGGTGCCTGGGAAAGAGGTTGGCTCTCAAAAGGCATCTTCCCGTCAGCCTTTGCCTCACCTGCCCAGGGTCAAGGGAGAGCAGATACTGGCCCTGCCAGCTTCCCTAACAACTGGATCCACCAGGCTCAGCGGGCTGCATGTGCCTAGCCCAGGTACCTTCTGCAAAAGCAGCTCAGCTCTAAGGCTCCATGCTAAACCCCTTGCACTTCGCGTGGCCTTGACGGTGGGGACTGGGGTGGCAAATCTTGCCACTTCAGGGCAGTTCTACTTTAGAGAACTCTCTGTCCCAAGACAGAAAAGAATTGATACACCTACGTTTTTACTTTTAGTTTGAAAAGTTTCTTTAAAAATAAGTGTTCAGGGAATTTCTTGGCAGTCCAGTCATCAGGATGTGGTCCTTTCAACTGCTGTTGGCCTGTATTCGATCCCTGCTAGGGACCAAAACAGAAAAAGAATCACATAACAAACAATTTAAAAAAATTATTTTTTGGCTGAGGCAGGTCTTCGTTACTTTTCGGTGTGGGCCTTCTCTAGTTGGGGTGAGTGGGGTGGGGGCTGGGGGGCGAGAGGGCTACACTTCATTGCGATGCACAGGCTGCTCCCTGGGGTGGCTTCTCTTGTTGTGGAGGACAGGCTCTAGGCACAGGGGCCTCAGTAGCTGCGGCGCGTGGGCCTGGCAGCTGCGGCTCCTGGGCTCCAGAGAGCAGGTTCAGTAGTTGCGGACTCAGGCTTAGTTGCTCTGAGGCATGTGGAATCTTCCCTGACCAGGAATCGAACCCATGCCCCCTGCATTGGCAGGCGGGTTCTTATCCACTGCTCCACCAACCGCTGCTGCTACTGAGTCACTTCAGTTGTGTCTAACTCTTTGCGACCCCATGGACTGTAGACCGCCAGGCTCCTCTGTTCATGGGATTCTCCAGGCAAGAATACTGAAATGGGTGGCCGTTTCCTTCTCCATGGGATCTTCCTAACCCAAGGATCAAACCCATATCTGTCTTGTCTCTTGCATTGGTAGGCGGGTTCTTTACCACTAGTGCCACTTGGGAAGCCCCCAGAAAGTCCACAAACAAAATTGATTTATAAGTAAGTACCAGCAGAGACTTCCCTGGTGATCCAGTGGTTCAGACACTGCACTCCCAAAGTAGGGGGTACTGGTTGGGAAAATAAGATCCCTCGTTGCAGGAAGTGGCCAAAAGAAAACAAAACAGAACACAAAATCCCGCTGTTACTGTGTCATTTTTGCTGCAGTTTCTTTCAAATAAAAGAACAGAACACGAGAATTAGCTGAAACCCCTTTCTCTGGCTCCCTAATCCCACTGCCAACCCTACTCACTCTCAAAAATTGGGAATGCATCCTTTATGATCCAGAATTTTTTTAATTACCATTTTAATTGTCAGATATACATAACATAAAAATCACTATTTTAACCATTTTAAGTGTACCGTTCACTGGCATTATGTACACTCGCGTTGTTATGCAAATATCACCATTATCCATCTCCAGAACTTTTTTCTCTTCCTCACTGAAACTCTATCCACTAAACAGTAACTCCCCAGGCCCCCACCCCCAAGTCCCTGGCAACCACCATTCTACTTCCTGTCTCTGAACTGACTACTCTAGGTACATCATATATAATCTATATTATAGATGGAATCATATGGTGTTTGTCCTTTTGTGACTAGGTTATTTCAAATAGCATAATGTCCTCAAGATTCACCCACGTTGTAACATATGTCAGAATTTCCTTCCCTTTTAAGTCTAGCCCATGATTTCATATTTTTTCTATACACTTAAGTATTCATAAAGCAGCATATAATAATGCTTTCTATATTACTAAAATGTATATAAGACCATCATGCTGTATGAATAATTTGTGTCTTTTTTTCACTTGAAGTGCTTTTCACAATGGAGCCACATTGATATGTGTGGCTTTGGTTCATTGATTTTAACTTCTGTTTACTATTTCATCATATGAACAAGCCACAACTCATTTATCAGTTCCTCTGCTGATGGGCTTTTGAGTTGTTTCTATGGTTTTCTGTTACAAGCAGGGCTGTGATGAGCATCCTTGTGCTCATCTGAACCCATCTCTGGAGTGTATACCTCGGAGCAAGTAGCCAAGGCTGTAAACACACTGTCACCTAGACCAGTCCTGCTGAGCTGTTCTGTAGCCGGTCTATGCTCCTGCCACCAGCATTTGTAAAAGATGTCCTATCTGACCACATCCTTGCCAACATCTGCTCGTTAGACTTTCTATTTTTGCTAATCTGATGGGTGTGAAGTAGTATCTCATTTGAATTTGCATTCCTTGCCTCTGAGGCAGAGCATCTTATCATGCTCATTGGCCATCTGGGTTTCTTCCAGGCAAATTGCTTACATCCACATCCTTTGCTACCCAGTGCAACTATTGATATAGTTACAGAAAGTCTGGTTAGAAGTGGTTTAAGCAAAAAAAAAAGGGAGTTATATTATCTCACATAACAAGGAGTCCTAGGTTTGGTTCACTCAGAGACTCAACTGTGACATCAAAGAAGAGGTTCTTTCTTGCTTCCTAGGCTGGCCCCCTTATGGTCCAAGATGGCTCCCTCTTCCCTGGGTGTCTCATGCAGGCAACAATGTTCAGAAGCAAAAGAAATGATGCTTTCTTCTCAGTGTTTCCCCGCCCCCTCCCCCCCAGAGTCCCACAGAAGATCTCCCTTCTGGTCTCAGTGGACAGAACTGTATACATACCTATATCTAAACCAATCACTGACCAGAGGAACTTTATCAGCATGCTCTCCTTAGACCAATCACTGTTCACCTGATGGGGACGGGGAAAGTCCAGCCTAATCCAAAGCCTAGACCCTTGACTTTTGAATCAGGAGTCTATCAGCTAGGAATAAGGAAAAGAATGTCATTTGGTGTGGCGCTCAAAGTTCTGTGTTTGCTTATTGATGTGTAGGAGATCAATACCCACATACTAACCTTTTATCTGCTGTATGTCCTACCAATATTATCATCTAGGCTGTTGCTTATCCTTTGTTTATAATGTCATTTTCATAGGAAAAAGCTTTTTTTTTGGTGATGTAGTGAAATTGATCTTTTATAAATTATGTCTCTCATCTAAGAAAACTTTTCCTCCCTGAGATTTCCTACATTTTCTGCTATTTTAAAGTTTTGTCTTTCACTTTCAGATCTTTAATCCATCTGAAATTAATATTTATGGATGAAAAGTCAATTGTTACAACATTTTTTAGTGAAATGTGTATTCTTGCTCACAAGTTGCAAGGCCACTGCCATCATAAATCACATTCCCACATATGCTTGGATCTGTTTCTGGGCACTCTATTCTATTGATCTCTGTCTAGCCCAGCAACAATACCACATTGTGTTAATTACTATCGCTTTCAAATAAGTCTTCATTTCAGAATTGTCTAATCTCTTCTTGGTCCTCTTCTCTCCCATATGAATTTTAGAATCAGTTTGCCTAGCTCTCTGAAAAACCCTGTTGCAATATTTAGTGGGCTTGGATTGAATCAGCAGATTTGTATGGAGAGAACTGTCTTTGTAACATTGAGGTTTCTCATCCCTAAACTTAATATATCTCTCCATCGCTCAATTTATTCCTTTTCTAGCTGGTAGTTTTTATGGTTTTATAGCCTAGGTTTTCTTCATAAATATCTTTTAATATCTTTTCTAAATTTTTTTTCTGGGTTCTGTACAATTTTAATTTTGTGTATGATTTCTTTCTAAAAAGATATTGGTTTCTAATAAATTATTGCTTGAGTATAGAAACACTGTTGAATTCTGTATTCTATTTGAATTTGGATGTTAAATTTTGTCCAGCAACCTGGCTGATCTCTCTGAGTAACTTTTGACAACATACCTATGGAATCTCTTGGGTTTTCCATATAAATAATCATACCATCTGCAAAAAAAAAAAAAGTCAGAGACTTTGCTTCCTTTCTTTCTTTTGTCCAAGGTTTAGGGTGAAAATACTAAACTACAGCAGCAAGAGTCAGAAGTTTCCATGTGGTGTTGTGAAATTCATCCCACCTGTGGGCAGAGTGGCCTGCAGTTTGAACAGACTGCCAAAGTTCAAGAGCTTCAGCACTTCCTTAGTGTCTGAATCTACAATACTTCAGTTATCTCTCCAGCCAGGGCCCCAGACCTCAGGCATGTAATTCTCTCTCTCTCCTCCTGCAGCCTGATGGAGGTACCTTTCACTGGAAGTCGTTGCCCTGGCGCTCCTGTTTCTTCTCAGTGGTGACCTTAGCTACCTTCGTCCTGGTTTTGGTGAGACAGGGGCCCATGTTGGCAAGTTCTTGGTAAGACAGTGAAATTCTGTTTATCTCCTGAACCTCTAGAAGAGATGGCTTCTAAATCTGACCTCTCCCAGCTCTCAAGCTGTGCTAGTGGGCTGATCCTGGGCAGCTATTGCCTTGCATTGTCAGTTATAAATAAATAAAAGCCCCCTTACTTCCTCCAGAGTTTTACAGATTAGAAAGCATTTTCACTTCCATTATCTCATCAACCCTTATTGCCCCCACTTTACAGAAAGGGAGTGTCTGGACAGGACTCAGCTCCAAGTCCAGAGATCTAGCAGAGCAGATTGCTGTGGACCTCAGGCAGACCCTCTCATTCTGTTATCTCCTCTAAGCTAAAATGTTTGGCCAGGGGTGGCCTCTGGCCTTCTCAGATTCAAGATTGATAGCTGTGGGCGGTCAGGAGGCTCAAGGAACCCTTTTGAAGACAAGTTCACCGATAAAAGGCCGAGTAGGGGAGGGGAATTATGGGTACACTTAAGTCCTCAGGCTGGTTCCCCCAAATGTCGTGGGGGTGGGTAAAAATGGAATTGTCCTTTTAAGTCCGAGGAATGATATAGATGATGGGGAAGGTAGGAAAGAGGGCATTGTGTCCAGTCCCCTGCCTCCCGTCGGGTCCTCCTCACTATTTTGATGTTTGGGGAGAACAGCCTCTGGACCCGGAAGGGAAGGACAAGAGGCTGTGGGTCCCCTCTAGCCGCCACGCTCCGCAAGCGCCTCTGACGTGTATCCCTAGCCCGGGGCGGGGCGGTCTGTTGAGATTCCGACTGGCCACCCAGCTCTAGCTCAATATTGCGCATGCGCAGGTCCGGGCTGGAACAGACGAATGCGCCCTCTGGTGGCAGAATGAGAGATCACACCCTTTGTTTTGCTGGGGGCAGAGAAGAGGATGCGGGAGAAAAAGATGTGGGTGGAGTCTAGGAGGCGGATGCGACGGTGGGATCACAATGACGATAATCCCTTTCCTTTGTCCCTCATGACATCTAAACCTCCGTTTTAGATGCCGATGAAAAAAAAATATGGCTCAGAGGTCAAGAGACAGATTCATAGAGACGGAAGTGGGATGAGAGAATTGGGGAGATGATATTCAATTAATCATTTGCTCAGCAAACATTGATGGAGATGGGGACAGACAGGGACAAAGGACCAAAGGGATTAAACTGAGACACTGAATGGCCAGTATAGAGCGGAAAGCTGGGGAAACAGGTGCGGATGGCAAAGCAGCAAGGACAGAAAATCAGCTAGCTGAAGTCAGTGCCCCCGGAGCAGGTGTAAGGCAGAGGCATCGGAATCTGGACTGGGCTTTTGTAGACACGGTTGAGAGACTGAGATGCAGAATTGACCTTCCGGTTTCCCTAGATGGATGCTCCAGCTGAATAGGACAAATCACAAGCTCAAGATGGGCTCCTATGATCACCTTTGAAATGGTTTGCCAGAGAAAGTGGAACCTACAACTGATCAGGAAATCTCAACCCAACTACAATTTGAGACATAACAACGTACAGGAAATACAATTTTCAAGGAGTACAGTAGTCAGAAGAATATGTTACAGAACACAGTAGGGTTGCAATCATCAAAGTCCAGACAAAATCCAGACTACACAACAAATGGCCTGGTTACCCCAAGGGAAGCCAGAGAGAGAAAGAGAATGGTAGTTGAAGGAGGAGCCCATAGATTAAGAAATTTCAAAGAAGCTTATCAAGGTATATGTATACATGCAATGTATGCATCTTATTTGGGTCCTGATTCAAACAAATGCATTGTAAACAGAAAATACATGTACGAAAAACTGGAAATTTGAACTCTATAGATCTGATATTAAGGAATTAGCCTTACGTAAAATGTGTGATTAGGTATATTCATTGCAGTTATGTTTTTAAAATATACATTTTATTGAAGTATAGTTGACTTATAGTGTTTCAGGTGCTCAGCAAGGTGATTCCGTTATACAATTTATATTATACAGTTTATAGTTATTATACAGTTATAAAATACAGTATTTTTGTACAGTTATAAATTTTATATTATTTTTGAAATTATTTCCCATCATAGGTTATTATAGATACTGACTATAGTTCCCTGTGCTATGCAGTGAGTCTCTGTTGCTAGTTGCAGAACCATTTTTTAGTTACAAATCTAGCACTCTATTCATACTAAGTCAAACAAGTGGAATCAAAATGTCATAATTTTTTTAGTGGGGCAAAAATTAACAAGTTTTCTAAAATATATATATTATACATGCTGCTAAGTCGCTTCAGTCGTGTCCGACTCTGTGTGACCCCAGAGATGGCAGCCCACCAGGCTCCCCCGTCCCTGAGATCCTCCAGGCAAGAACCCTGGAGTGGGTTGCCATTTCCTTCTCCAATGCATGAAAGTGAAAAGGGAAAGTAAAGTCACCTGGTCATGTCCAACTCTTAGCAACGCCATGGACTGCAGCCTACCAGGCTCCTCCATCCATGGGATTTTCCAGGCAAGAAGACTGGAGTGGGGCGCCATTGCCTTCTCCGATATTATACATATATATATATATATTTATATAAAAGCTTTTCTACGACACTTGTGATGGCCCACACTCTGTCTCTGGAGTGGGCTTCTCTCTGTATCTGAATAAATCCACTTCTTACCTGAATTCTTTCTGCGATGACTCATCAAGAACCCCAGCTTCATTAGGTCCTGAAACCAAGTACCGTGGGTTTTGGCTGGGTTTGAGTCCCAGCCACGTGGGTTCAAGTCCCAAGCAGGGTTTTGGCTGGGTTCTGCCTGCAATGCAGGAACTATGGGAGACATAGTTTCGATCCCTGGGTCAGGAAGATTCCCCTGGAGAAGGGCATGGCAACCCACTCCAGTATTCTTGCCTGGAGAATCCCATGGACAGAGGAGCCTGGTGGGCTATAGGACAGGGGGGTCTCAAAGAGTCGGATGCAACTGAAGCGACTTAGGACTTGGAAGTGCATACATACACATGTTTTCATCCACCCAGCCAGTCTATGCCTTTTAGTTGGTGTGTTTAATCTATTTACATTTAAGGTAATTACTGATATGTATGATCCTATTACCATTTTCTTCATTGTTTTGGGGTTATTTTCTGTAGGTTTTTTCCTACTCTTGTGTTTCCTGCCTAGAGGAGTTCCTTTAGCATTTGTTGTAAAGCTGATTTGGTGGTGCTGAATTCTCTTAACTTTTGCTTGTCTGGAAAGCTTTTGATTTCTCCATCAAATCTGAAGGAGAGTCTTGCTAGTTAGAGTATGCTTGCTTGTAGTTTCTTTCCTTTCATCACTTTAAATATGTCATGCCATTCCCTTCTGGCGTGTAGAGTTTCTGTTGTGAAATGAGCTGATAGCCTGATGGGCGTTGTAACGCCCATTGTAACGTCCCTTGTATGTTATTTGTCATTTTTTCTTTGTTGCTTTTAATATTTTATCTGTCTTTAATTTTTGTCAGTTTGATTACTATGTGTCTTGGTGTGTTCCTCCTTGGGTTTATCCTTCCTGGGACTCTCTGTGCTTCCTGGACTTGGTTGACTATTTCCTTTCCCGTTTTCAGCTATTACCTCTTCAAATATTTTCTCAGGTCCTTTCTTTCTGTCTTCTCTTTCTATGATCCCTATAATGTGAATGTTTAATGTTGTCCCAGAGGTCTCCTAGGCTGTCATCATTTCTTTTCATTCTTTTTTCTATACTCTGTCCTTTGGCAGTGATCCCACCATTCTGCCCTCCAGGTCATTTATTTGTTCTTCTGCCCCAGTTATTCTGCTATTGATTCCTTCTAGTGTATTATTCATCTCTCTTTGCTTGTTCTTTCATCCTTCTAGGTCTTTGGTGAACATTTCTTGCATCTTCTCAATTTTTGCTTCCATTTTTTCCCCAAGATCCTGGATCATCTTCTCTTCTCTATCTTTATTTTGAATTGTTTTTCTGGGAGGTTGCCTATCTCCACTTCATTCAGTTGTTTTTCTGGGATTTTATCTTGTCCCTTCATCTAGGACATAACTTTCTGCTTTTTCATTGTGACTAACTTTCTGTGGCAACCCACTCGAGTACTCTTGCCTGGAAAATCCCATGGACGGAGGAGCCTGGTAGGCTAGAGTTCATGGGGTCGCTAGGAGTCGGACACGACTGAGCGACTTCACTTTCACTTTTCACTTTCATATTTTGGAGAAGTAAAAGGCAACCCACTCCAGTGTTGTTGAACACTTGAAGAACACTTGAAGAACCCACTCGAGTACTCTTGCCTGGAGAATCCCAGGGACGGGGGAGCCTGGTGGGCTGCCGTCTTGGGGTCACACAGAGTCGGACACGACTGAAGCGACTTAGCAGCAGCAGCATCAACTTTCTGTAACTGGTTTGTTTTAGCTGCGGTGAGACTCTGCTTCTTGTTTCTTCTGTCTGCCCTCTGATGGATGAGGCTGAGGCTTGTGTAAGCTTCCTGATGGAGGGACTAGCAGTGGGAAAAACTGCTCTGGTGGGCAGGGCCTTGCCCAGTAAAGCTTTAATCCAATTATCTGTGGATGGGTGGGGCTGCACTCCCTCTCCGCTAGTTGCTTGGCCTGAGGTGACCTAGCTCTCCGGTCTGCGGGCTCTATGGTGGGGTTAATGGCAAAACCAAGAGGGTTGACGCCAAGAGGGACCGTCCAGTGCCCCGTCCCTGTGGCGAGCCCCTGCCAGCCCATGCCTCCACAGGAGGCCCTCCGTCACTAAGTGGTTTTGGCTGAGTCTCCTGTGGAATCACTGCTGCTCTCCTCTGGGTCTTGGTGCCATGCAAAATCTTGTTTGTGCCCTCCAAGACTGGAATCTCTGTCTCTCTCAGTCCTCTGGAAGGCCTATAATCAAATCCCACTGGCCCTCAAGGCCAGATTCCCTGGGGATTCTCAGTCCCTTTGTCGGATCCCCAGGCTAGGAAGCCTGACGTGGGGTTCAGAACCTTCACAGTAGTGCAAGAAATTCTTTGGTATTATTGTTCTCCAATCTGTGGGTCACCCACCTGGCGGGGATGGGATTTGATTGGATCATGATCGTGCCCTTCCTACCATCTTGCTGTGGCTTCTTCTTTGTCTTTGCATGTGTGTGATCTTCTTTTGTGGAGAAGGAAATGGCAACCCACTCCAGTATTCTTGCCTGGAGAATCCCATGGATGGAGGAACTTGGTGGGCTACAGTCCATGGGTCGCAAAGAGTCGGACACGACTGAGCAACTTCACTTTCACTTTCACTATCTTCTTTGGGTTCCAGCCTCCACCTGTCAATGGTTGTTCAGCTAGCTGCAATTTTGGTGCTCTTGCAGGAGGAGATGAGCGCACGTCCTTCTATTCTGCCATCTTGAACTGGATGCATGGCTATATTTTTAAAAAGTCATAAACTTTCAAAAATTCCTCTTGAAAAATTGACAGAGGAAATTAATTGGGAAGTATATACATGAAATGAGATCAGCCGTGGGTTGATCATGGTTGAAGCTCGGTGATAGATATAAGCAGGTTCATTATATTATTCTGGATACTTTAGTTTTATTTAAAATTTTCCAAACTAGGTTTAAAGATCTTGTGATCGCCCTCACAGCAGCAGATTGCAATCTGGACAGCCCTGAGGTAGGGAAGTCCTCTGTGGGCCAGTGGAGACTTTCAGGGCACTTTCAGCTGGCTCCTGGCCCAGTCCCTGTTTCCCCTGGTTTTGGGAAAAGAGAGAAAGATCAATAAGAAAGGCTGGCCTCAGTGAGCCTGGTGGCACTGGGTTCGGGCAATGCCACCTTAAGACAACTGAGGGTGTGATTATCCTCCTAAAAATAGTAGGAGAAGCTGCAGCCAGGAAGGGAGGGAATCACATGTTGCCACTGAGGGGCTGAGGCCCGGGCAGCTAGCCAGGTTCTGCCTCCTCTGCCTGTTGCCCCAGAGCTCTCTGAGGTACCAAAGTGACTCTGAAACGTACCCTGCCCGGTCTGACAGCCTGAGTGGACGCTCATTTTGGAATCTGTGGCTATCCCGGGACAGGTGGGACGGTCATGTGGGAGAGATGGACGGGGCCAGGACTGGGTTAAGCTGCCCATGGGTCACCCCAGTCTGCGGGCCAACACCCTCCCCCTCAGGCTAACCCAGGGAAGATCCCAGATGTCCTTGCCTGGGGCATCTGCTTGCGGGGTCGGTGGCAACCCCCTCTGTCTCAAGGGCCAGAAAGAAACCTCACACAGGTCCAGGGGTGCACAGATCATAAGATCCCATTCCACCCACAATGCTGTGTGGTTGGGCTGTGCACAGGGACAAAGGGAGCCCCGCTCAGCCTGGGGCAGGGTGGAGGACAGAAAGGCTTCAGAGAGGAGGGGGTGCCTGTTCTGCGTCTTGAAAAGTGAGTGGAAGTTTGCTAGTAGGATGAGGGCAGAAAGGGAACTCAGGCAGAAGGAACAGCTTACACAGAAGGGTATAGACAGAGTGAGATGGGGCGGAAGCCTGTGGTTGTGTGTGTGTGTGTGTGTGTGTGTGTGTGTGTGTGTGGTAGGGGTAGTGAACAGAGGCGGGGATTCTAGATAGCCTGACAAGGTACAGGCAGGGCCTGAAGCCCATCAGCCGTTGGGGAGCTCAGGGCAATGAGAGTCGTTAGGGTTTTAAGAGGGGAATCAAGGCAGTTAGGTTGGTGATCTAGAAAATACCCCTCTGCCTGGANGCGGGGATTCTAGATAGCCTGACAAGGTACAGGCAGGGCCTGAAGCCCATCAGCCGTTGGGGAGCTCAGGGCAATGAGAGTCGTTAGGGTTTTAAGAGGGGAATCAAGGCAGTTAGGTTGGTGATCTAGAAAATACCCCTCTGCCTGGAAGGGGATGATTGGAGGGATCTTGTCCTGTGAAGACCGGGTCCACCCCGGATTTAGCGCCTGCTCTGGCCGGGGGTGGGGAGGGCCCAGCTGCCCTGGGACACCTGCCCGCGCCTCTCCCCGCCTGCTCCCCGCGCCTGTCTCTGTCACTCACAGGCAGGCCCGGGCTGGGGAGGCCATGGCAGCAGCCCTGATCTGCATCTCTCTCCTCGGGGGTAAGCTGGGGTCTTCTTCAGGGGAGAGGCCCAGGTTGAGGGGGTGAGAAGTTCCTCAGGGAAGGGGTTGGTCACTGGGATGAGGCAGGGGCCAGAGGGACTTTGGGGTATAAATTCTACCATCCGAGGGGCTCTAGGAAACTGGGGCTGGGAGGTGACGTGCCGGTGGGGGTTGCTGGGAACTCTGAGGGGTGGGGTGTCAGGCTGGGCCTTAACCACACAGGCCCAGAGCGCTGGGGCCCTTTAATGAGCTGGCTGGGCTGGCTTCTTTCTGGGTCCAGGCTAAATTTGGCCCTGGGAAGATGTGAGGGCTGCTGGGGCAGACCCTCTCCCTGGGCCTCCAGGCTCAGGCTTCCCTTTGCTCAGCTCCTAGTGGACGCTGGTGTGGACCCTATTCCCCTGCATTTTAAGGGAGGCCCTAGAGTGGCTACCTGCCTCCTCCAAGGGGTCCTTCCCTCTCCGTCCCTTCTTCCCTTCCTCTCTTGCCTCCCAGATAGTCAGCTTGGAGTTCTTTTCCAAGCGCTCTTACACACACCCCCCACACCCCTCTCAGCCAGACATTAATCCTCACCCATTGTGACTCTCACTGGGGGTGTAAAATGAGGAGTGAGGGGTTTCTGTGAATCCAAACCAAACTAAGGTCTGGGTCTCATCACTGATAGTGTATGGTACAGTCAGCACCCCCACCCCGCCCCGCCCCCCGCCCTTCCTGGAAGCCAGC
>SJYV01005751.1:1257590-1280476 GCA_006410875.1 Neotragus pygmaeus | reverse complement strand
GCCCGCTGTCCTGTCTCCAATGCCCTCTGCTCCCTTCCACCAGCTGGCCCAGCCCCTGTCCCTGTCACCTACCACGCCCACCTCCAGGGACACCCAGACCTGCCTCGGTGGCTCCGCTACACCCAGCGCAGCCCCTACCAGCCTGGCTTCCTCTATGGCACCGCCACCCCGGAAGATCGCGGGCACCAGGTCATCGAGGTACCAGCAGGGGCCGCAGGGGGCTGTGTCGCGTGCAGCAGGGGCCCGACGTCCGCTCACTTGCATGAGTCGCCTGCCTCTGATGCGGTGCGCTCCTCAGCCTCCTCTCACCAGGCCCAGCCGTGCCACGTTTCTCTCCCAACCCAACCTCTCAGCCCCCTACCCCATCCTCCAGGTCACAGCCTACAATCGGGACAGCTTCGACACCACCCAGCAGATGCTGGTGCTGTTGATTGGGGACCCGGAAGGTACCGCCAGCCCCATCCCATCCCTACCCCACCATGCCAGTCTTGGGGGACTCTCCCCTGGAAGGAGTTGTAGAAGCAGCAAGTCGGGGGCAGGACACCCTGAGAACCCTGGAGCTGTGTTCTCGGCTGTTCTGCTAGTCGTTGAGGCTGTGGGTGTCAGGGAAGGGTGTCTGAGGCCTGAGATATCTGAGGTATTAGGCAGAAGGAAGGGAGCTGAGGGGTTATGGGGAGGAGCTTAGATGGGGGGAGGCTTGGGAGGGATCCATGCAGGGCTGGGGGCTGGGTACAGTCTGAGGTGCCCACCTGGTCCTCCCAGGCCCCCTGCTGCCGTACCAGGCTGAGTTCCTGGTGCGTAGCCATAATGTGGAGGAAGTGCTGCCCTCGACACCTGCCAGCCATTTCCTCACAGCCTTGGCGGGGCTCTGGGAGCCAGGGGCACTCCAGCTGGTCAACATCACCTCTGCCTTGGACCGTGGGGGCCGAGTCCCCCTTCCTATTGAGGGCCGCAAGGAAGGGTAGGTATGCAGCCCAGGAGGGCTTCCTGGAGGAGGGAGCCGCTTGCCTTTTGTCTAGGTGGTGGGCAGAGAACACGGGTCTCCCTAACTTCCAAGTGGGGCTTTATCCATTGTCTTGCATGCTCACCATGCCAGTCTTTACCTCCTAGCGTCATGTCACACTGTCCACTTCCTTCTGGTCGTTCCATCTTCCTCTTGCCCTTCCAGGGCCCAAACCCCAGTTACCCTGAACTTTGCACTTCCTGGTGTCCATTAGGACATGAAAGATTTATCCATTAAAAGATATTGCTGGGAGGACAAGGTCCCCAGAAGCCTGGGGTGCTCTGTATACTTTCACCATAATCCCAGATCTCAGGGTGGCCTTGACCCCCAAATCTCCAGTGCTCAGTGGCACCCTCAATTATCTAACAGTGGTTTCTATCTGGGCCCAGGGTATACATCAAGGTGGGCTCTGCTTCACCCTTCTCCACCTGCCTGAAGATGGTGGCATCCCCTGACAGCCATGCTCGCTGTGCCCAGGGCCAGCCTCCACTACTGTCCTGCTATGACACCCTGGCACCTCACTTCCGGGTTGACTGGTGCAATGTGTCTTTGGTGAGGAGGGCTCTGGGAGTGGGGGCGGGACAGGGCCCCCATCATGGTCTCCTCCATCCTCACCTCTCACCTTCCTATCCCATCTCTGTCACTCCAGTTATCTCTACTGTCTCCCTATCTGCCCTCTGTCTCACACACACACACACACACACCCTGATGTTCTACCTTCTCCCACAAGAGGGCAATAGAGTCCATAATCCAGACAAAGGGATCTCCAGCTTCTGGAGCCCCAGCTGTGCCCACCCAACTCAACAGCTACAACAGTCACTCCCACGAGTGGTGGCAAACTTCTTTCTCCACCTAGGGTTTCTATGTGACAGCTGTGTTTACTTTATTTGCCTCTAATGTGTCACCTAGCAAGTTATCTTGCAACATGGAATAGATAGTTCACCCCATGTTATAAACCAAAGATGCTCACTTCTGCTCTTTGGGATATGGAGCTGAGGTGTCCAGGGTCCCTAGAGATCCTGTTCCCAGGGCTAGGAACGCTTCCTGTGACTTGACCAATAGCACAGCCGGAAACTGGTAATCAATATTCTTGAGCACTTGCTATGGGTAAGGCACTGTGCAATCCGTATGTTTTATCCTTGCCACCACCTGGGAGACAGGTACGTACCGCTATTAGCATCCCAATTTTACTGATGAGGGAATCGAGGCACCTAGAGGTAAATCATCGCAGTGCAGAAGTTTTCTGAAACAGGATTCAAACCTGAGGACTGACCTCTAACCACTGTATGGTCCTGCCTCTCCTAGAATTTTGTTCCTGGTTTCTAGACCAGTGCTTGTCCTGCTCGATCACATGAGCTGGGAGAGGCAAGGCGGGAGGAATCCCTGCAGTTTCATGGAGCAGAACTCCTGCTCTGTGCCCTGGGGGACTCTGTGTCTAGCCTTCTACTCCTGGATCAACCTGCGGCTTCCTGAGCAGGTGGACAAGTCAGTGCCAGAGCCTGCAGACGAGGCGCCTGCTCCAGGTGATGGGATTCTGGAGCACGACCCATTCTTCTGCCCACCCACCGAGGCCACAGCCCGAGACTTCCTGACCGATGCACTCGTCACCCTCCTGGTGCCCCTTCTGGTGGCCCTGCTGCTGACGCTGCTGCTGGCCTATGTTATGTGCTGCCGGCGGGAGGGACGGTGAGTATGGGGGCAGAGGGTAAGGCGGGCACCACGGCTGGTGCTCACACTGTAGACTCCGTGTGGCACTTGTGTTGCCTGGGGACCCAGATCCCTCTGAGAGTGGAATCCACGGCCAGGAAAAGAGCAGGGGCCCCTTGCATGGCCTGCACCAGGAGGGTTGTGGATAATAGCTAATCCCCTCCCTTGTTTTTCCACAGGCTGAAGAGAGACCTGGCCACCTCTGAGTGAGTAGGAGAAGTCTGGGGGCTGGGTGGGAGCTCCCCTGGACTATTAAGCTGGACCCTTCAGCCTCCATGGGCAGCAGACAAATCCCAGATAATGGGGCCACACTTAGTCTGTGTTCTCCAATCCTGGGCTGGCCTGGGGCTGGATCCCACCTATCCTGGCTTGGCTTTCTCATTTTCTGGTCTCCATGGAAGAGTCTAATGTGGGACAGGAGAGGGGATCTAGCCAGGTTTTAGGGACCTGCTGCCACCTTTGGGGAAAGGGTTTGGGAAGCAACTTACAAGGCTGCCACTGTGTGCACCAGCATACACACACACACACACACAACCACACTTCACTGTGAGTCAGACACTTAGGTTCAAGGCTCTGCTCTGCTGCGAAATTGCTGTGATGAGCTCAGTTTCTTCACCTACAAGATAATGCGGTTGGACTAGCTACTATCTGGATGCTTCCAATTTCTCCAGCCCTTCAAATCTTACCCTTATATTTGACCCACCCCACCCCTGGCCTTACCTTTCTTGTGTGCCCCCAGACCTTTTCCTCTCCCACTCCCTTGAACCCCAAAGATTCCAGGAGGCAGGTGTGAAATAAGTTAGGCTCCTTTTATTCTCACTGCACTGAGCCTGTGGCGGGCCTGGCACCCCTGCCTGCTTGCCCAACCTTCCTGATTAAGTGCGGCGGCACTTAGCAGCCCTGCGAACCCCCTTGATGGGTCGCCTGTGCCCCGGTTTGGAGTGCATGCGCAACTGGCGCTGCCCAGACTGGCGTTGCCCAGGCCGGCGCCGCCGCTGCTGCCGCCGTCTCTTGACCTTGAGCTTAAACTTGGAGGCATGATTCTTGCCCATGAGGAAGGAGCCAGTGGCCCCCTTGCCTGTCACCTGCTTGAGCACGCCCTTGTCCACCAGCCCCTTGAGCACTCGCTTGAAGCGCCAGGCGTTGCGGGTCATGTTGTAGCCCCTGGTGGCAACAGCCTTCTTCAGGGCAGCCAGGGACACGCGGTGGCCTGCCCCCTTGTTTGCCACGAACCCCAGGATCACCTTGGATATGTTGGGCTTCCGGTGGGGATTGGGGCTGGTGCGGCGCCGAGTCTCGCTCTTGCTGGGGAGTCCAGATGAGCTGGCCTGCCCGCCTGCCCCCAGGGCAGTGTTGGAGGCCAAGGGCCCAGATGGGGGTGGCAGCGAAGTGTCTTTCTGCATCTCTTCCTGGGGTGGGTGAAGGGAACTGGGTGCAGGGACCTCCAGGATGGCAGCTAGAAGTCTCTCCTGGGTTACTCCTCGGTGTGGGAGGTGCGCCCCAGTTCCTGGTTCCCTCCGAGGCTTCCTGTAGGGCTCTCGCCCGAGCCTTGCCCTGGGTGGCCAGAAAGAGGGACCGAGGATGATCACCCACACTGGCCTTGGCAGACTGGTGCCTGAGGTGCAGGGGGTGCTAAGGTTATCTCTGTAGTGACCTCAGGGGGACATTGTGAGGCCACCAGAATCCTGTGACATCACAGTGGACCCGCTGTTCCCCCTAGGTGGGGCAGAGGGGAGATACCACCGAGTGTGGGCATCTGGCATGCCAGGTAGCCTGGGAAGAAGGGCTGTGGCTGAGAGAGTCAGGCGGATGGACCCATGTGATGTGTATTGCTCACCAGCTGATTTTAGGGTGCCCAAGACCCCAGTTTTAAACTCACCATTTTGACCCCACCATCTCAATTCATTGGGTTGAAGAACACAAAACTTTTTAGAATCAGTATTATACCTACATTTTTGAATGTTTATGGGGAACAGATTTCCCAGCGTGAACAGAAATGTAATTCCTTGATCTATCTAACTCAATTTAATTCCTTGATCAACTTTTTTTTTTAACAAAGTAATAAAAAGGGTTTCCTTCTTTTCTGTTTCCATGTTAATTTGGTAGAATTTTTTTCCCTATTGGGAACAGTGATTTTTCTATGTAAGTTTTGGATTTTCCTCCTCAATATTTTTTGGCCTGTGCCTAATTTGACCAATTTTATCTTCTGCCATTGAGAATATTCTCTTCTGACCAGTTACTTTCCACCATGTCCAGCTTTCCTGGGTCAGTTTTCTAGCTCTGCTGATGTCAGGAAAATATGCTTCCACCATCAATTTTGAGTCAATAACCAGTTTTACCATGTGTGTGTGATATTAGCCCTTGCTGGTGTGGATTTTGTGTTGATTTATTTCTACAAAGTCCAATTTTATTCATTTTTCTTTTTGCTTGTTTGAAGAAATTGAAATTATCCAAAATAGTGAATCCGCTGCCTTTTTTTAACCTGCATCAGATTTTATTGGTCAGAACATCCTCCAACCCAACTACTCTCTCCTGTGAGCTATGTGAAGGGTGTGTGTGTGTGTGTGTGTGTGTGTGTGTGTGTCCAACGACCCTCTCCTGTGAGCTGTGTGAAGGGGCTGTGTGTGTGTGTGTGTGTGTGTGACTGCCTGTTCATTTTGCTGCCCAAGTGCTGATGTGGAAAGATTGTGGGGGAGGGCGCTGTGGCTCTGACTTCTGCTCCTGCTCTGGAAAACACGTCCCTGGACCATTTTTCCACCTGTGTGTGTTGCCAGAGTAATGAGACCCAGATGTGGGGCTAGGGGTGGGGAGGAGGCCCAGGGGCTAGGGGTGGGGAGGGGGCCCATCGACCAAGGCCTCCCCCAATTATTACCTGCCTGGCTGCCTCCACTTTCACACTCTTTTTGCTCCCTTCCCGTCTCAGCCTCCCTTCGCCTGGGAATGGAAAATTGTGTTTTGGACAACTCTGCTTGCCAAATTCCAGACTCAAGAGCTCATTTTGACCCTCCCCTTGCCTTAAGAGGGTGGCTCCACCTCCTTCCGCTGGCCAGAAAGTGCTTGGTTCTATACTCCCTGGGGAGGAGAGTGGCTCATTCAGCAGGAAGCTGAAAATCTTTCCTTTAGTCTTATCTCTCAGACTCCAGCCAGAGTCTGTGTCCACTACTTGAGATGGGGAAATAGATGGGAAACATTTCCCCCTCCTGAATTTCATCAGTAATCCAGTGGTAAGAAGGATGGCTTCCACCCTGCCTGGGGCCCCCACCCCTTTAAGAAAACCAGTTCTTATTGTCTGTCTGACCCGGCAACCAGGGAGTCTGTGAAAAGCCCACAAGTGTGGGTGGGTTCATGCCAAAGGGCTTGGAAATGTCCTTCTACTGGAGGCCAAGTTCATCAGTGGACCTACTATAATAATACCAGTGATAAAAATAGCAACAGAAGACTCCCTATAATAATAGCTATCTTTGGCTGCATGCTGACCTGTACATGTAAATGTTTTTCTTGCACTAATTCATTTAATTCATATGACAGCTTTATTACAGTTGAGGAAATGGTGGCAGAGAGGTCAAATAACTCACACAGGGTAACACAACCAGTAAGCAGAGGCCCAAAGCAAGTCCTCATGCGTAACCACTGTGCTACCCTACTTCTCAAAATGAATTAAAGTTGCTCCGGGACAGCAGAAAACAAGCCCATGAGAATGTCAGATGAGAAGGAGGCTCAGCCTTCCTAGAGGAAACTGGATCTAGAGCTCAGGAGGGCCTTGCTAATGGGTGTGGTGGTCAGTTCATTCAGCCCCTCCTAGGGTTTCCAGCCCAGTGAGGGTGGAGCCTGGTCCCAGCCTCTAGGAGACCAGATCTCAGACCCAGACAGGAAGTAAGACTTAGCATCTGAGCTAAGCAATGCTGGGGGCAGTGTGGGGCAGGGTGGGAGAGGGTCAAGGTTTGAGGATCTAAAACATAAGCAGTCGAAGTCCACCAGGAAAAGAACTTGGGCAAAAGGAAAAGGTGGAGGAGGTAGGTTTGCCAGACTAAAATGAGGATGACGGGGAAGGGAGAGAGCATTAGAAACGGAAACTGATTGCTGGAAGGGACCCAGGGGACTATCAGAATACAGAAACCACATAAAGCCCAGCAAGCATGGCCTCTGAAAATCCGTGCCGCGGTGGGCATCTAGTCATGTCGTAGTATCTCAGGAACTCTCACCTTGTGCCAGGCACTTTTCTGAACACCCAACCTGTATTTTCTCATTTAAACTCCACAGAATTTAGCAAGTAGGTTCTTTTATTATCCTCATTTCACAGTTGAGGAAACTGAGGCACAGAGGGGTTAAGCAACTTGCAAATGATACACAGGTTTGAACTCAGAATGTCTGCACCCAGAGCCTATGCCTCAGTCACTGGATACTGAGCTGGGACTGAAGAACTTCCTGTTTGTCCTCCTCCTCTATCGTGTATGTCTCCCTCCTGTGCCCCTAGCATCCAGATGGTCCACCATTGCACCATCCGTGGGAACACAGAGGAGCTGCGTCAGATGGCATCTAGCCGAGAGGTGCCCAGGCCACTCTCTACCCTGCCTATGTTCAACGTGCACACAGGCGAGCGGCTGCCCCCGCAAGTGGACAGCGCTCAGGTGCCCCTCATACTGGACCAGCACTGAGGGCCAGCCCAGGTGGGTCCAGCTGGGCAGTGCCAGCCTCTTTCTGGGAATAATGCGGTTTCCATCTCAAGGCTGTCGCGGGGGTTGGGGGATGCGAAGGGGCCCACAGACCTGTCTGCCGCCCAAGGTAGCGGTGGGATGGTGTTCAGCAATGCCAGGGGTGTGGCCCCCAGGGCCAAGCACTCAGAGTCCGAGGGTCAGGGTGGGGAAAGAGGGAGGACTGGGGCCTGGTTCTCACAGACTCCCACTCTCCCTTCTCTTTGTGGCTCCCGTCCCAGCCCTGGCTTGTCCTCCCTTCTCTTCCCGCTCGCAGAGCAGCCATCACCACGACCACATCCTTCTTCCTGACTCCAGTTCTTGGCCCTCTGGACCCCAGGCTTGGAGGATGGCGTGGGGCGAGGGTGTCTGGGATCAGGACCCCCAGAATAAACACCTGCCGCTCTGCTTGCCGATTGCTGTGCTTTCGTCTCCGAAGCCTCCTTCCCAGCCCTCACTGCTTCTGCTTCCCTATCTGCCTTGTGGACGCCCTCAGGGGTAACCTGGGGCTGCTGCCTGACCTCAGGACTCCTGGCATTTTTACATTTCTCGAGTTTTCTGTAAGTAAGAGGGAAGGACCTGCATATGCAGCCTTAATATTGATCCTCACATGAACCCAATAGAGAGGGACCGTTGGATCATTATCCCCATTTAACAGACAAGGAGAGGGAGAGAGTGACTTCCCCAAGGTCACAGAGCAGGCAAGTGGCGGAGCTTGGATCAGATCTGTTGCGTCCACCTCTACCCTGCCTTTTGGAGGGCTGCAAGGTTCTGGAAGCCCGAGATCTGGGCTCTCACCCATTCAGATCTCCTGGAGGGAGGCCCCTTTGTAAGTCATAACCTAGATATGGAGAGGGGGTTGGGGTGCAGGACCCTTAATGCCCTGGATCGGTGACCCCTCTCGGTGGGCTCCTCAGGGAGGGACAGGGTCGAGGTCCACAGGACACCGCACAGCCTGGAGCCCTTGTTGAGCTTGATGTCATCAGCTTAGCTTGGTCCCCGTGTGAGCCCTCGAGAGCATGGCCGACCGGGAAGCAGCCACAGCTTGTTCTTCCCAGGGGACTGTAAGCAAAGCAGGCCAGGTCCTCTCCTGCCCTGCCACCAGAGCCACACCCAGTGCCCCTTGGCAGAGACGGCCCCGGAGGGGACCCAGTTAAAGAGTGGGAGGGAGGAGCAGGGTCTTTTGGCTCAGGCCCCTGACTGAGGGGGCAACTCTGAGACAGTCCAGACAAGGGGAAGCTCTGCCACTCTGAGGCTGCTATACCCCTTTCTGAGCTCCTCACACTAGGCCTGGGCCCCATCTGCTATCCTGGAGCTGATGCTCAACCACCCCTTCTCTGTGTGTGTGTGTGTTATGTGTGTATTCATGTTATATGTGTGTGCGTGCATGTTATATGTGTGCACGTGCGTATGCATGTTATATGTGTGCGTGTGTGTGCATGTTATGTGTGTGTGTGTGTGTGTGTGTGTGTGTGTAGGGGGCAGGTGGGGGGGACGCATGGGATTTTTCTCTCACCTGGAGGTGAGAGCCCAGCCTGGGGCTGAGGGGAAGCTGAACCAGCTGATGCAGCCCCCAATCTAATAATGGTGGCCCAGGGCCCCTGAGGAGGACTGAGTTTCTGAACACTGGGTCCCACTTTTCAGAAATGTACAGGCAAAGGGGTCATGGGGGCCCCAAGTTGCTCCTTTTCCCCTCTCCTTTCTCTCCCTTCCCAGAATCCCCACCTTGAAAAAATATCCTGAGTTCATTCACTTCTCACAGCTTCCACGATGACTTTCCCAGGCCAGCTCCAGGATCTGGCTCCTGGACCCCCACAGCAGCCTCCCTGCCTCCTCCCTGCCCCTTTTGTCTTACCTCCAGTACCAGTCAGGCCAGTTCTTTAAAAGGAAAAATCAAGGAGTCTCGCCCCTCTGCTGTCAACTCTCTCTCCATTGCTTTCCCGTGACAGCAAGGGGAAAACACAACGTCTTGGCCAGGCTTAGAGACCCCACGTATGCCTCTGACCTCATCATCCTAGCTCCCACGCTTGCCTGCTCCAGCCACACTGCCTCCTAACACACCCCTGTTTCGGTGCCCCAGCCCCTGCTCTTCCCTCTGTTGGGACCCCCAGTCTCCTATGTCCGCAAAACTTCCCCAAGTGCAGTCATCTTGGTCTCTGTGCAAATGGCAGGTCTCTAGAGAGGCCTTTCCCCTGCTCAGAGAGCACTCTCCACTCCTGGCTCCAGGCCCGTAGGATGTGCCCTGTGTGAGCACCTTGTTGGGTTCAGCTTTGGCCCTGGGGTAAGCTTCAGGAGGGCAAGATTCTGTGCTCCCCCAGGGCCAATGCCTGCACACAGCGGGTGCTCGGGTGCTCAGGAAAGTCGTGTGAAAGAATGTGTGAAGGGAAGCCATCAGGTCCAGCCGGTCAGAGTTCTTGAGTAGCTTCCTCCTCCTCTCTGGGCAAGGACGGTAAGGTGAGCAAGGCTCCTGCTGGAGCTTTTACCATTATCTTGTGGGTGCCCCCCTTCCCTGCTGGCCACCCTATACCCATTGGTTAGTTAATCCCAGAAGCACCCATGGAGGCAGGAAGAGGCCCCAAGCCTCTTGAGTACATGTGCTCAACAAACTCAAGGGGTCTTTAGGTAACAACCCCCAGTCACATGGACTCTGACTTTTCATTCACAATTTCCTCCTTTCCCCGGGGCCCCTCATCTGGCTGAAACCTGGAGCTGCACAGAATCTGCTCAGATTGGAGGCTCTGCGCAGTGAGCCTGCGGTTTGGGATGGTTCTTCCCTGCTCTCTGTCCGCCCTCCACCCCCATGCGGAGGAGGCCACCCTCTCACCCTGGACCCATGCGCTTTTCCTGTTCGGCCCGGATGGGAGAGTCTGAGACCAGCCCCATACTTCCCTCTGCCTTGGGATCTTGGCAGTGCCTCCCTCCCAGCTCAGCTACCAGGAGCACACGGGAGCCTGGCTGCTGGCCGAGGAGGAAGTGGCCCAGACACAGCTGGGGGGATAGCGTGACTGCAGCGGACAGCGAGCTGTGCCCGGACGCAGACGCACGCGAGCCCCACTGCCCTGGCGCTCAGCGCCCCTTTACATATGCTGGGAGGGGCAAGTTTCCACCTGGCAGTCACACCTCAGCCCCTCACCACCAAGGACAAATAGCTGCTCCTCCCTGAGATTCCATCTCCCTCCCTCCCTCATCTCCTCCGGCGCCATACCCACACTGCCCGCAGGACCCCACGTCTCCACCTTCATCCCAAACACAGCTCTCACGTATGACCTGACTCTAGATGGCTCCTCACCACCTCTCAAACTGGTGAGAGGACCCTCTGCCAGCCATGAGGACCCAGGAACCCCTAAGCTGGCCTCAGCCCCTGCATGTACACTTCTTTCTTATTCTGGAGACATGTTCATATGTACACATGCATGCTCACACCTCCGCCCATTTTCTAGCGACTCCGTTGGTGTATCTGCTGGGATTTGGAGCCAGAGTGAGCAGGGTTCCAATCATGGCTCAATTTACTCACAGACATTAATCATAACTCTCCTGGGAGCTTTTGTGAGAGTTTGGGAGAACTAGGTAAGTGCCTGGCATCTGGCAGCTCCCAAGAATGAAAACTGTATTACATACAAGTACTCACACGATCACCCCAGAACCAGAGGTCTGTGAGGTCTCCTTGTCTCCTAAGACCCGAAATGGCTCAATTTCCATTCTACGAAGAGTTCAGGCAGTGAACTGGGGAGGAGCCTGAAACTCGCCTGCTCCTAGCCTCTGACCTGCTGTCCGTCCAATTCCACTCTGTCTGCTAAGGCAGCTGCTGGCCACCTGTGGCCACCAAACACTTGAAATGTGGCTTCCAAATTGAGATATGCTGCAGCTGGACTCCTGAAATAATAATATTTGGGGATATACTGGGTTAAATAAAATATCTTATTAACATTAACATTCAGTTTCTTTTTATATGTTTGGCTTCCCTGGTGGATCAGACGATAAAGAGTCTGCCTGCATGGCAGGAGACCTGGGTTCGATTCCTAGGTCAGGAAGATGCCCCGGGGAAGGAAATGGCAACCCACTCCAGTACTCTTGCCTGGAAAATTTCATGGATGGAGGAGTCTAGTGGGCTACAGTCCATGGGGCCGCAAAGAGTCGGACATGACTGAGCGACTTCACTTTCACTTTATATGTTTAATACCGCTGCTAGAAAATGAAAAATTACACATGTGGCCCACTTTTTACTTGCATTGGGCAGTGCTGGTTTCATGGTCCTACCTGTATCTCAAGTCCAGATTGACTCAAACCCAAACCGGAACTCAGCCACTTTCCAGAACACCTGCTCCCTCCAGGCCTCTGCGTGCATCAGTTTTCAGAAGCCTTGAGGAGAGGGAGCGGTTTGCCTCACAGCAGTGAAGTCACCTAGCATTGAATATGTGGTGGCGTTCTTGTCCTGAAATGTGCTCTGGTCTCCACCCTACCCTATCTTCCTTTCCTCCACTGCTGTCTTATGCAGAGAAAATCCCAGTCTCTCCATCACCCACGTGGCCTGGACTCACCTCCCTCCAGGCCTTGCCATGCACATCCCCTGCAAAGCACTGGATTCTCCGTGAGTGTAAGGGTCTGATCATGCTCTGAAACAAAAGCCTTCCTTCTTCCAGGGTTTTGCCTCCTGGTCCATGGACATCTCTCAGCTCTCACACCTGGAAGGGGATGCAGAGACACAGCTGCTGACCCGCACTAAAGCCTCAGCAGCCCTGGGCTTCAGGATGGCCGCCTCCCTGCCCCCGGCTTCTCCTCATTCCCCCCACACTCCTCCCTGCCCTGTCATTTCCCTTTCACCCTCATCACACAGACAAGCTCTCCTATGCCCTCAGTCATGTCTACGCACACATGCCCCACGTATGCAGATTCCCCCCTGCCCCCGCTGTCCCTCACACACCCACACTGGTGCAGGGTCCCTTTGAACATGGAAGCATTTGGTCCTAGGTGAGTGCGTACTTTCTCATTCAGCCAGGGATGACTGCAGGAACCCACCTCACTCCCTCTTCTCCTGTGGGTCTTGCTTTCAGAACACCATGCTTGCTCCAGCAGCCCCGCAATCAGCTCCATGTGGCCCTGTGGGTGCCTGGCCTGAGGCTCCCATGCTCAGCCGGAAGCCCCTCTCCACATCACCCAGTTCTGTCTTAGAGGCACCAGGGGAGCTGAGTGTTAAAGAGCCAGAAAGAAAAAGAGGGAAAATCCGCCACGTTTCAGATGGGTTTGAGCCACAAAAAGGCCCCAGGATTCTGAAAGAAAGCAAAAGTGAAAAATCCAAAGGTAGCCTCCTCTTTCTAGAATCTTTGGTCTAGATTTGATTGAAAAATCAGTTGCAGGAACATGACCCATTCCCTCACCGAAAAGCAAAAGTGAGTCCATGGAGCAGCAGGCGGAAAGGGCCGAGGTGCCTCCAAGGCGTGCGGGCAGTGGGTCTCGGGGAGCAGCTCTGAACAGCTGTATTTAGGCAGCTGTGATGTCAGCAGAGAGGAGGGCTGGAATCTGGAATGTAATACAATGGCCCCTTTGTCCCCCTCCCCTCCTGCCCGGCACACACCTTGGATCCACAGTCTGGCTCTAACGCACGTGACGCAGGCGGGGCTGCACAGCGGGGCTCTGTCACCACCACCGCCCTGATCAGCGGCGGGCGTCACCTCGCCTGCCCTCATGCATGCACGTGCACACTGCAAGCACACACACATACCCACTTGTAGACCCGCGCACATGTAGTGAGAGGCACAGTCCCCCTGCTTTGCGTAGAACTGTGCTGCTCAGCTCAGTAGCCGCAAGCTATAGGTAGCTGTTAAAGTTAAATACAATAAAATGAGAAATGGAGTCCTTCGGTGGCCCATCCTCCTGTGAAGCGCTCCACAGCCACAGTGCTAGCGGCTACCCTGTTGGTAGACAGCGAACGTGTTTCTCGTGGCAGCAAGCCCAGGCCTAGAACCTCTCACTGCTAGCTGCTTGCACGTGGATCTGCATGTGCTCTTCCCCTCACACTTGCTCACTCTTATTGGCAGTGATGCGCACACGCCACCCGTTCTCCTAAAAGGGCCGCCTCACCTTCTCTTTCTTTAGCCTCCCCGGCGTCTATGCCCGGACCTGAGCCCAGCATTGCAGTACCTGGCCTCCAGGCTGCCTCGGCCAGCTCCACTTGACCTGGAGAGAAGAACAGGTGAGAACAGCAAAGTATGACAGTGCAAAAATGTCTGCTCTAAGGCTGAGCTGAATTCTGCAGACGTGGAGGGCTTTGGAAACTCAAGTCAAACTCCACTTGAGTTGGGCAGGAGAATGAGGGGACAACGAGACATTTGAAGTATAAGAAAGATCTGGAAGTTAAGAAGTGTGGTGCAACTGCTGGTGTGGCAAGTGTGAGCAGGGGAGGAGACAGTGAGAATGAACAGGTGGGCAGTGATCAGGTAAAGCCTTGGATGCCAGGCTTGGGTTGATTCTGGATCTCCTGTGGGAGCAGATGGAGATGGGACCAAGATGGCCAAGGGCGCCAACGAGCAGGAGGTCCAGGTGGATGGGTTGCTGAGGCTGGTGTCAGGCCTGCATTGCCAGTCATTCACTGGACTGATCAGAGGATCATCTGGTAACTTGAGATAATTTACATATTGAATAAACTTTTGTTCAAAGCCACGATCTTTTGTCCTCTTTAAGCTAATTCTACTACTCCACTATCCTGAAGGTGAGAGAAGGGCTAATGATGAATTATTAAAGGCCATAGTTAACCACCATGACTATTTAATGACAGCCAGGGCGGACAATGGACTCTGAGGACTTGTCCACCTCTCTGTGGACCTGAAGGAGGGATGCGGGCCTTTCCTGCCCAAAGGTTTATGCCCTAAGACCTTGCAGGGGGTGGGGGTAAGGGGGTTTGTGGGATAGGGTAGCTGTCAACTTCTCCCCATCTCTAGGTCTCCGGGTGCCTGGTCTGCTTGAGTTCTGACTCCCTGGATCTGCTGTGTCCCCACAGACTGCACACTGCTGTCCCTCTTCCCTGAGATTGGGGATCTGGCCAGTCACCTTCCCTGTGGGGGCCTCAGGCTCCCAGGCCAGCAGGAGGGGCAGGCAGAGGGTGAGGGAAAGGGGAAGGAGGGGAAAAGAAGGAGGAAGAGGAAGCAGGAATTTTTTTAAAATGAGAAAGAACAGGCAGGAGGCTGGGGTTGGTCAAAATGAATTCCCCAGGCCAGGGGCCAAGTCCTAGGGACTTAGAAGGCTAAGAGAGATCTAGGACATGCCCAGCTGCTCAGGAAGGCCNGGGTGGTGTCATCTGCATATCTGAGGTTATTGATATTTCTCCTGGCAATCTTGATTCCAGCTTCTACTTCATGCAGCCTGGCAATTCACATGATGTACAATGCATATAAGTTAAATAAGCAGGGTGAACAGTACACAGCCTTGATGTACTGCTTTCCCAATTTGGAACCAGTTCATTGTTTCATGTCCAATTCTAACAATTCCTTCTTGATTTGCAATCTCTGGAGGCAGGTAAGGTGGTCTGGTATTACCATCTCTTGAAGACNTATAAGTTAAATAAGCAGGGTGAACAGTACACAGCCTTGATGTACTGCTTTCCCAATTTGGAACCAGTTCATTGTTTCATGTCCAATTCTAACAATTCCTTCTTGATTTGCAATCTCTGGAGGCAGGTAAGGTGATCTGGTATTACCATCTCTTGAAGACTTTTCCACAGTTTGTTGTGATCCACACAGTCAAAGGTTTTAGTGTAGTCAATGAAGCAGAAGTAGATGTTTCTCTGGAATTGTCTTGCTTATTTTATTCAGTGGATGTTTTCAATTTGATCTCTGCTTCCTCTGCCTTTTCTAAATCCAGCTTGAACATCTGGCTGTTTTTGGTTCGTGAACTGTTGAACCCTAGTTTGGAGAATTTTGAGTATTACTTTGCTAGCATGTGAGATGAGTGCAATTGTATGATAGTTTGAACATTCTTTGGCATTGTCTTTCTTTGGGATTGGAATGAAAACTGACATTTTCCAGTTCTGTGGCCACTGCNTGCAGGACCGGGCGGCCCTTGCACACCACGCTCGCCGGGGAAACCTCTCTCGCCCTGGAAGGGAAGAACAGGGTGTGTGATGGTGGCTCCAGAAAGAGGCCCAGGTGCAGGGCATCTCTGTGATGCAGGAAGAGGCTTTACTTACTCTTGCTCCAGAGGGGCCGGGGGCACCAAGGTCTCCAGGAACACCCTGAGGGGGAGCAAGGGAGACAGTGAGCAAACCCACCTTGGCCCTCGCCACTAGAAAACATTCTTGCCCTTCTGGGAGCCGGCCCTTACAGTCTGTGATTAGAGACCAGCCCCTTCTGAGCACTGAACTGGGATTATCCTTCCTCAGGATGTGTCACCTTTCCTGAACTTGAGGTTGAGGGAAAGCCAGAGTATTCCAGTAGCTCTAAAAAGAAGTCATCCAGACCCGCAGCCATGCAGCTCCCTCCCAATCCTAGCATGCCGGGGTGCAGCTCTGTGCTCCCCTCTGTGTGGCGCCCTTCACGATGGGAAGCCCTTCCTCAAGTCTAACCTTGCTCGCTCTAGCTGATGGCTGTGAGCTTAGCTATGAGGGCTGGATTCTCCCTCTATATTGCCTGCACTCCCCGTCTCTTCAGCCAGCTGTTACACCTTACCTGTTCACCAGGTTTGCCTGCTTCACCAGGAGGACCAGCAGGGCCGGGGAGACCCTGTGGGTGGGAAATGGGGGAGGGGAGAATGGGCTTAGAATCTGGAAGAAGTGTTCCTCACACCCCTCTCCCAATGCCTTGACAGCGTGAGACCTCACCTGGAATCCAGGGGAGCCAGCAGGGCCTTGTTCGCCTCTCTCACCAGCGGGGCCCTGCATGGAGGGAATGCTGTGCTCATGCGAAGGCCCGGAGAAGGGGGCAGGGGACTGGCTCCCCTTTCCTGCCCCACAGCGGCCCCCTCCCTAGGCCTCCCTGTCAGGGACACTCACAGCAGGTCCTGGGGGTCCCTGAGCTCCAGCTTCTCCATCTTTGCCAGCAGGACCCTGGGGAGAGAGTAAAAAAGGGATTAGAGTGGTGAGATGGGTGGGCAGCTGAGGAAGACAGCACAGGTGAGGGGCCTGGAGCTGGGGGTCCTGATGCCCTAGGGATGGGCTGGAGTCTCATATCCCTTCTGCAGGATATAGGGATGGGACACGGGCAGAAAAGCGACAGGGACCAAAAGGAGATACTTACAACAGCGCCGGGGGGTCCAGGAACACCTCGCTCTCCAGCTTTTCCAGGCTCTCCCTGGGGAAAGAGAGGTAGGGTGGAGGGAGTTGAAGTGGGCGACCAGGCCTCCTGGGTCCCTCCTGTTTACTTTTGAGTGGAATTTTTAAGGAGCTTGCTCATCTATCAGCTCTGGCCCCTGAGGAAGGCCTCTGCTGGCTTCAACTGCTCCGTCTTTTGGCCTCTCCCTGAGCCCTGTCCTCCCAGACGACCTGCCCCTTCGGCTCCTCTCTCACCCCCTTCCCTTTCTTCTCCCCGTCAAATGCCTGCAGACACCTGAGCTCCGAAGGGCTTTCATTCCTTTGAAATCTCCTTTTGAGCCTCAAAGAACTCACCAAGATTTGGGGATGACTATCATGTAAAAGGCCCATCCTAGCCCCAAGTGCGTGTGGGGTGGGGAGGGGGCAACAGTACTTATTTCCAGGGATAGAGCAATGGTAGTGAAGCCAAGGAGAGGTCTCTCATTTTATGGAACAGGGAAACTGAGGCCCAGAGGAGGGCAGTAAGTGGCCCGAGGCCACAAAGCAAGTCAGTGGCAGAGCTGGGCCCAGACCCTGGACTCTTCCCCCCACGCCTACCCTCCCCTCAAGTGTGCATGTCCTTCTAACACAACTCCCTGAATACTTACAGCAGCACCTTTAGGTCCAGGGAAACCCATCACGCCAGCCTGACCACGGGCACCGGGAGGGCCTGGGGGTCCAGGGCGGCCATCTTGACCGGCGGGACCCTGAGGATGGAAGGGACATGAGCAGAGGTGAGGGCAGAGGGCGAGAGGTCAGGAGGCGGACAGGGGCCCGGAGGAGGGCTACTTACAGGGGGGCCAGTTTTGCCGTCAGGACCCGGGCTGCCAGGGCTTCCAGTCAGACCCTGAGGGGAGGCAGACAGGTGTGAGTNGGGCAGAGGGCGAGAGGTCAGGAGGCGGACAGGGGCCCGGAGGAGGGCTACTTACAGGGGGGCCAGTTTTGCCGTCAGGACCTGGGCTGCCAGGGCTTCCAGTCAGACCCTGAGGGGAGGCAGACAGGTGTGAGTGGAGTGGAGGACACAGGTGACGGGAGGGGGCGGTAGGAAGGTGTAGGCCGGGAGGAGGACATCCAGAAGGCGGATCTGAGGTCCTGCTCCAGAGCCCACACAGGCTGGGCAGGGTCCTGGGCCACTAACAGACAACAATAAATTCGCTGGGCAGAGTGCGGGAGTGTCACCTTGGCACCGGGCAGACCAGCTTCACCGGGGCGACCAGCTTCACCAGGAGACCCTTTGGGGCCAGCAGGGCCAGGAGCACCGCGTTCACCAGCAGGACCCTGGTTGGGAGAGTCACAGCAACAGTTAGGGTTTCCAGTCTGGCCACTGCACCGTGGGCTGGCATCCACCTCCTTCTCCCGGGCCATGGGGCTGGGTGCTGGGCGGGGCACTGGTGGTGGTGGGAAGGTCAGGTGAGCCAAGCGTGACGAGGTCGGCCCAGTGTGGGCACTAATGGACTGGGCGGTGGGGCTGGGAGGGGGCCGACTACATCCGGGAGAGGAAGGTACTGTCCAGGGAGCAGCAAGCTCAGCCTCCCAGTCGTGATGAGAGGTTTACCTTGGGACCAGCAACACCGTCTGCACCAGGGAAACCGCGGCTTCCAGGTCCGCCCTGGGGGAGGAGAGGAGGTCAGTGAGCTCAGACACGTGGGCTCCAGGTCGGCACTGGGCTGAAGAAGGGGGCACTTACTCGCTCGCCAGGGGGTCCAGGCAGGCCAGCAGGTCCAGGTTCACCTCGGGCTCCTCGCTTTCCTTCTTCCCCAGCGGGGCCAGGGGGGCCTTGAATACCAGTGGGACCCTGGAGAGGGCGGAGAGGAGGGGGCAGCCTACAGTGAGGGGCTGTCCTGGAGCCAGCTTCAGAGCTGCCTTCAGGCTGGGTCTCCAGCACCGGGGGCTCCCCTTCCTCCCTGGGCCACCCCGAGGGGCTTCTGGGGTAGACAGGCAGAGCCGCGAGAGGACTTACAGGTTCTCCCTTGGCGCCGGTGTCTCCTTTGTTGCCAGGAGCGCCGGGTTCACCCTGAGTAGGGGAGAAGATGAGTGGAGAATGGGTACAGTGCTCAGTCGCCCTGGCCCATCGTGCTTCCCAGACAAGGGCCTCAGATCCAACGCAGGAGGTGGGACAGAAGAGAGACAGCGGTACTTACACTGTTACCCTTGGGACCAGGGGGGCCACTGGGGCCCTGGGGTCCAGAGGGGCCTCGGGCGCCAGGGAAGCCAGGAGCACCAGCAATACCAGGAGCGCCCTGAGGGAGGCAGAACGAATTGAGCCCAGGAGTGGAGGGCACAGGGCAGGTGGAAAGTGGGTACCAGGGGCGGCTCTGAAAGCTGCAGGGTACTTACATTGGCACCTTTAGCACCAGGCTGTCCATCAGCACCAGGGTTGCCCTGTGACACAGAGAGAGGGGGGTGAGTGAAAGACAAGGACTCTGAGTTAGGGAGGAGCATGGGCGCACTGAGGCAGTGATACTCACAGCAGGACCAGCAGCACCAGCAGGGCCAGGGGGGCCAGGCTCACCCCGTACACCCTGGGGACCTTCAGAACCTCGGGGTCCTTGGGGACCAGCTTCACCCTGGATTAGAAGAAAGGATATGCCAGAAGTCACCCTGGGAACCCAAGCTCACCTCCAGATGGCAAGGGGTGAAGGGCCAGGACGGGAGATCAAGAGTCACGACTCTTAAGATCAGAGAAGAGACCCCCCAAGACAAAGATACTGGGGACCAGGCTTCTCTCTTGATTCTGGGCCCTTCAGGTTTCGGGAGCAAAGAAATGCCCACCCCTTGGCCCATGGGAGCTCTGCTCATTGAGTGGGGGTGGGGGGGGTCTCACCTTAGCACCCACAGCACCAGGGAAACCAGGAGGACCAGCGGGGCCAGTAGGACCCTGTGAATAAAAGGGCAGTGTTAGCAAGAAGGAAGACGGCAGCTGCAAGTCACTCCCTGGGACAGAAAAGGGCCTGGGGTTGAGACCTGGCCCTGCTGTCAGCCACAGGAGCCGACACTGTGGCCCCGCCCCAGGCCCAGGCACCCAGGTCTAGAGGCTGTACTCACAGGGGGGCCAGCAGCACCAGTAGCACCATCATTTCCTCGAGCACCCTGCAGAAGAGCAGAAGTCCCGGTTACACTCACTGAGCACTGGTCAGTCCCTTCAGCTCCTAAGGAACGCTTTCCAGAGCTCTGGGTTCCCCAAAGGGCCAGTACTTACAGCAGGGCCAGGGGCTCCAGGGCGACCTCTCTCACCAGGCAGACCACGGGGGCCCTGATAACAAAACCGAGAGAAGCAAAGTGAGGTGGGAGAGGAACCCCCTTCTCCCCAGGCCCCCATCTTGCTCCTCCAGCCTCTCCCTCCCTTCCTTCCAGAACTGGACACACTCACCATCTGACCAGGAGCTCCATTTTCACCAGGGCTACCAGGCTCACCCTACAGAGCAGAGAATGGAGTGAGGAATCTGATCTAGGTGGGACTGTGGAGGAGGTGAATGACCACGACCGTCACACAGCATCTTACCTTGGGGCCAGCAGGACCAGCATCTCCCTTGGCACCATCCAAACCACTGAAACCCTAAGATAAGAGGGAGGGCCAACGTGAGACCCTGTGGAGACCGTGGGCCACTCTGACACCCACCCAGCCCAGAGAAGGAGCCTCCGGAGGTCATCACATCTATCCCCCCGTGTTTGAGCTAGACAAAACCCCAACTGATCCAAGATCTCCCTCCCTCCCTTTATTGGGATTTCTTTCCCAACAAAGGGAAGTTCTCTTGGACGTTTACTCTCTGTCCCTTGGAACTTCTTATGTAGCTACCACCCACCGTGATATATGCCAGGATCCTCTGGGGAAAGGACTAGAATATGACACTGGGACTTTGAGAACTTAGATGATACAAAGGAGACTCACTCTGTGTCCCTTCATTCCAGGGAGGCCAGCTGTTCCAGGCAATCCCCGAGCGCCCTGGAGAGAAAAGCAAAAGACAAAGGCAGGGCCATTAGAAGACTCCACTATGGACACAGCTCCCAAAGGAAGCCCCAGTGCAGCAAAGCCTGAGGCAGCCACACCATCCTGCTCACCTGAGGTCCCGGAGGCCCGCGCTCACCAGGACGACCAGGCTTTCCAGCTTCACCCTGAGAGAAAAGAAAAGGCCATCGTGCCCATGCCCCCAGAGTTGGAAAAGTATGGGAGGCTTGGGTTTTCTTGGGATTGTTGAGTCAGGCTTCGGGACCCCAAATCCTATCTGTTTAAATGCACTGTGAAACACTCGCTTGGTGAATTTTGCCTCCCTCCAAATAATTTCTGTTTATTTCTGTCACCAGCATCTTAATCTCACCACATGGAGTGAAAACCTGAGGTTACACCTGGGAAGCCATTCATGTCAAGGACAGAGTTGGAGACCGCTTAAGGTGACTGAGGTGAGGGGAGGGACAGCTACGTCTGTTAGGAAGATGGGGAAACATCCCAGGAAGCTCCCTATTCAAGGGCAGTGCCATACGTCAGGGAGACCATGTCCTTCTTTCTCTGGGTGTCACTCCCATAGGTGGTGGAGGAACTAGGGTAGAGATTGCAGGAGCCTACCCATGGACAGGTGGTGGGGGTCAGGTGGCGTCTCCTCACCAGGGCTACTTACATCATCTCCGTTCTTGCCAGGGGGGCCAGGGGGACCACGGGGACCCATGGGACCCTAGAGGTGGGCAGGAAGAGAGGATGTTAGAATGACCAGGATAAGGAGAAAAGAAGGGGAAGGCTAGGATTGGAAGAAGGAGGTAACAGAGACTCCAGATGGTGGTCCTTCAATAGGAGAATCCATATATTTGTAGAGGGGGTGTATATTTGCATAGAGAATGCAAATCAGGGGCCACTTACTGAGGCTCCGGGCTCGCCAGGCTCACCAGGGGGGCCTTGGAAACCTTGGGGACCCTGGAGGACAAGGAGAGAGGGGTAGGATTAGAAGGGCAGGTCCTTGCCAACACGTGCCCCATCTCACCAAGAGATCTCTGAGTACCTTCCTTGCCCTCATGCCAATCCTCCCTCTAAAGCCCAAAGAGGTGTAGACATCCTGGATACTCACAGGTGCGCCAGGGGGGCCAGGGAGACCACGAGGACCAGAAGGACCCTATGGAAGGAAAAGAAAGAGAGGCCATAGTGAAGCCTCCGTAGTAAAGTTTATCTCTCATGGTTCCTGTTCGGCCCACCCAGCTGCCTCATGTTCTGTCTGGATTCTGAGGTCCCAAAGGTCCTCTTGACCTCCCAAGTTATCTATGCTACTGTATTCGCCTTCACTGACCCGTCTGCTCTTTTTCTGTCCTTTACATCTTCTGCTGATGACTCACCATGGGACCAGGCACGGAAATTCCTGCTGATTTCTCATCATAGCCGTAAGACAACTGGGGAGCAAAGTTCTGGAAGAGAGAGTGCACGAGAAAACAGGGTCAGGGCAGTGAGTTGAAAGGCAGAAGATATCACCAGTAATGGGACACGGCGATATCACATTCTCTATGCAGCACAACTACACGACTGTGGCACAGTCTTGCCCAAAACGTATCATCGGAATCTAATCAGGAAGACACACCCAACAAACCCAATTTAAGAGACAGTCTACAAAACAACTGGCTTTTGCAAAACAGTTCAGTGTCACGAAAGACAAGGAAAGCCTGAGGAATGTTCCAGGTGAAAGGAAACTAAAGAGACATGATAATTAAATGTAATTCATAACCCTGGATTGGATCTTGAACCACGGGGGGAAAATGGTGTAAAGGACGTTATGGAGAACACTGGTGAAGTTTGAATACGGACTGCATATTAGATAATACTATCACATCAACGTTAAATTTCTAAAATGTACTCATGATGTAATGCTCATGTAAGAGAATGTTCTAGCTCTTAGAAAATGCACACTAAAGTATTTAGGAGCAAAGGGACACAATACCAGCAAATTACTCTCACATGGTTCAGAGAAACCCGCCCCCCCCATAAGTATACGATAATTTAACGTATACAGGGAGACTGATAAAGCAAATGTGACAAACTGTGAATGATATATGAAAGTTCTTTGCGTTATTCTTGCAACTCTTCTCCCCCTTTTCCCCTATGAGTTTGAAATTATTTCAAAAAAACAAAGTATGCCATCTGCCAAAACAAAACAAAACCCAGCAAAACAGCGGCGGGAGCGGGAGTCGGGGGGATGGGGTGGGGCAGGGCTGGGTCCTAAGGCCTTCCACAGAA